>JANHFT010002556.1:55376-72364 GCA_032467955.1 Pseudoxenodon macrops
TATAAGACACACCCAAATTATCAGCCCCAATTAGGGGGAGAAAAGGTGCGTCTTATACTCAGAAAAATACGGTAAATTTTGGACTCAATTGTGGACGTAGGTTGAGGACTACCTGTATACACACTATATTGATGGTAAAAATGCAGGTAGTGCTTGACTAATTACCAAATTGAGCCCAGAATTATGACTGTAGGTTGTTGTGGTCACCACATGACCACGACCAATTTTACAAACTGTTTTGTAGTAGTTGTTAAGTAAATCTGATTTATCCAGTGAATGTTTTTGCTAGAAACCAGAAGAAACTGGAAACTGGCATCAAGAATATCAAGAATCAGTGTTATGTGACTGCAGGATGCTGCAAACGGCCATAAAAGTGAGCTATTGTCAAGTGCACAAAATGCAATCATGTGGCTGTGGGAGGTGTGTGTGGCTATTTGAACTTCAACATTGGATTATACTGTTTTTGGGGGGAGTGTCCATCATAACTTCAAACGGTTGCTCAGCAATCAGTCCTTAAGTTAGAACTAGCTGCGTGACATTTTCACAAATATTGCAAATTTCCCATCTGTTATTCTGTGAAACGTCACTAACGTTGCCTGTGATATCTTACCTTTGCAAGCACCACACCAGGATTTATGAATTATTATCATGAGAGGCAGTCCACTAAAAAATAATTGAAATATACAATTCAAGTAGTTATCAACACATAGTTCAATTCCAAACTCATCACGTATTAAAGCTGAAATACCAAATCACCTGCCTGAATAAATCTGCACAACTCATAGGAAAGGGCCACATTGATTGATTAAAAGTAATTATGGAGCATAATCAGCTGTTTAGCAGCAACAGTGATGGTGAAGCTGAGAAGTACTGGAGGTACTCAACAGTCTCTCTTTGGAAAGCTAGATTTCTTTCTGCATGGCAGAAGTATTTGTTGGTAAAGTTATGGTTAGAAAACACTGGAGCGCTACACAAATCTGGGCCCATATATTGTATGGTTCATTGAATACCATGAATAGCTTCACTTCTGTTCTGCAGCAAGGTGAAATATTCTGACTTAGAATTTACACTTACTTTCAAGCACGGATGTTAGTTACAGAATCTATTTTAAAGTTGGACATCCCATTGTAGCTGAATTTCCAGACAATATGGTTTTTGTTCTTACATAAAAAGCATTTCATTCTAAAACAAATGATAGGTTGTGTCAGATCCCATAGACTGGAATGGAGCTTATTTTCATATTAGCCCATTCTTTTCTTAGAAGAGGCTTTTCGTTTGTCAATCTTTCGTGCTTCTTCTATCCACTCCTGTCTACAAATGGGACACAAGATGATGCTAGGGACTGCAGCAGGAAAGGAGGCTGGAGTCAGTAGAATGCATAATTATTTTCCCTTGACAAAGGGAATGGATTTAATTTCTAATTGCTCAGTCTTCTTGACTCTTAGAGAGCATGATCAAGTCAGCAGTAACAGAGTCTTCTGAATTTGTGCAACATGATATTCATCAGCTGCATCCCATCCCAAGGCTTAGCGCTAGTACCAAAGCTTTAGCAACAGACATCTTTTCCCCAAATCCCTTCAGGCCTGAGTGCTGAGGTTGAAGTTCTACTGAATGCCTAGCGCTGAACTAATACAACTTAAAATGTGTCTATGCAGGCAATTTAAGATTACAACATACCTGGCTTTAGCTTCCTTTTTCCCATCTTCTAGTGTTCTCCAGTGAATGTGATCTCCAAAACCTTGGAAGGAAAGAGCGAATATATACTGTCTGTTTTAAAGCAATGGCCCCCAAGTTTTCTGGCACCAGGGGCTGGTTTCATGGAACACAATTTTTTCACTGGGGTTGTTGTGGTTTTGGTTTCACTCAATCACCTGCTGCTCACCTCCATGGACTGCTACCGTATTGTTCTGTGGCCCGGGGTTTGGGGAACCCTGATTTAAAATGTTCATTACAGTATGTAAAAATATCTATCATGTGTAATTACATAGATTGGTAAACACAAATGAAATTTTTCAGAAAGTCCTCTGTGACTCTATGAAATCTTGCAAACTTATTGTGGAGTAAGCAATTTTATATTTTCATTGTAAACTGCATTATGTCCATTTCTTCAGAACTGGGTTAGTGAAACTCCACAGAAAATCATACTGTCTCAGCACAGCTCTGTAATTATATTATATTAATTATTTTTACAGAATTTGGGACATTAAAAGAAAGCTTGTTTTTAAGAGACTTATAACAAAAAGTTGCACAATTAAAAACAACAACCCTGTTTTAGGACAACCTATTTTAGATGCATTACAGTTTAAATGCATCTTAATGTTTTCGCATGTTGGAAACTGTGTGACATAGTTCACTTTCTACACATTTGTACAACAATATTTATGAATACCAGGGCTTTCAACATAGCCTTTATTAGGGCTCAGTACCTTGAAAACCTGTTTTTACAATAACAGCTATAAGCAGCATTATTGGCTGCTTATACTAAAAATCTATATTATTACAGTACCTCAAAGCATAATTAAAATAGTTACTTTTCAAACCTTACTTACAGAGTAAAACCATTTATTCTTTGGTAGGTTATTGCAGAATAACTCAAGCTTCACAAAGAAAAAAACTTCCTTTCTTAGAATAACCAATATTATGTTACTTTTTATATTTTCTTTCCCAAAGAAAGTATCACATTATGTCCTTGAAGCTGTGTAAAGTTGTCATTGATATTGAGGATTGTGCTGCATTAAGTTTCTATGAGGATTGTGCTGCATTAGTTTCTATTCTACAAAGCAAGTAAGCCTATTCTGAAATGAAGGTCAGATAGAAAAAAAGCATTCTGAGAAATCATAATCAAGCAACAGGAAAAACAAAGAAGTAAAATTTAAAAATAGTTCAGATACTATACAATCTATATTTGGCAGACAGCCAGAAATCCCCAGGAGTAACTTGTCAGCTAATAATAATACTTGGTGCTGCAGTAGTGGATTGCCTCAGTCATTTCCTTTTCTTGCTTATAAGTGGCACTTTAAGGTATATCTTAAATAAGAATCATGTCTGCTCACCTCACCTAATCATCCACTAAATAGAATTGATACAATGGCAGAAAAAGCAGCATATGATCAAGGAAACCCAGTTTAATTTCAATTGATAAATTAGAAGACATGCTCCATTAGCTACTTTATTATTTTAACTAAACGGCAAACACCTAATTGATTTTTAGAAATAATTTAGCAGAGATTCAGTAGCTAAATGCAAAATTGTGCATTAGACTCCCACTTTAGTGTTTTTTTTTTTTAAATCAGAATAAGATTAAAAATGATTAAATTTTGGAAACAGAAACATTTAGGGGTAAACCTCTGAACTAACGTACTCTCACAAATCGTTCAACGACCGTCTCGTGGTCCGTGTAGCAAATCTGCTTTCGATACTTCGCGGGATCGCAATTTAAACGGTAAGAATTACACGATAAACCTTTTAACATTTCCCAGTTGTTCAAACCCTCCCGCGCGGAAACTTTTGCTAGTTCCTCTCTCTCCAAAGCAGAGGCATTAAAAAGGAAACCAGAACAAATGGTTTCTAACCTTTTCCATGGACTTTTTCAGCTGCAGCCGCAACGAACCAGTGGCAAAAGGAAGAAAAAAGGAGAGGGGACAGCGAAGCGAGGTGAACTCTCATAGCGGCAGCTCTCCCGGATTGAGTAGCCGGTCAGCTTCGCCGCGGAGCCTGATCAATCCAAGTCAGCCCTCCCGTGGAAAAAAGGAAGTGATGCTAATGGGGCGGAGCTGGGAAGGATTTGCTCAATGTGGGTCCGGGGTAAATTTGAAGGAAACAAAAAGCTCTTTAGTGGAAGATTCAACCTTCATATGCAACCTATAGCTGCTTCTCAATAAATAAATATATATATATTGTGTGTGGGGTGGGTGGGTGGAAGGATCGGAATATCATCTGAACCGTTCGTTGCTTTGAATATGGAGTCCAAACTCGAATCAACGGCAATCAACGAGATTGTTATGTGAAACCTGTCAGGGAAAACACGACTGAGCCCTTTCTTGCGCTAATTTGAAGCGCTAGGTATATACCCATGTATTATGTTCGGTGGGGTTTACGTCCCTCCTTGGCTACTGAGTAGGCTTTACTCTCGCACATGTTGGGTGGGAAGGAGGAAATGTGAAGCTTCAGAAACTGGAATTTTAGTCTGACGCATGGAAGCGCGATCTCAACGACCGTCGATTCCCGCTTCCACGGAAGCAGTTCCTCCTCAGTTCCCTCGGGTGCGAAAAAGCTCCTGCGCCTTAAAAACAACAAAGCAATGGACTCCGGTTTGGTATGTCTAAGGAAAACCACAACTCCCAGCATCCATCGCTGTAGACAGTATTTCCCCTCCCGCTCGGTCGCGCGCGGCACACACAGAGCCTTTTGCACTTGCCCGTAGCGGGAGCCGTGGAAGGGTGTGGCTACTGGCGCCCATTTTATACACCCGACTCCTTTTGTCCGCCAATTGGATGAGAGGGGCGGGGCCATGGTCCCGTGGTTCCAAGGCCTCCTTGGTCCAGACCCCTCTCACTCTCCCCCTCCACCGCCATCTTGTTGTTGCCGCGTGTTGCTTTTGGAAGGTTCGTCGGACTGAGGTGAAAACTTCCCGCTTGACCCTCTGATGCTCTTGCGCCCTTCCGCGAGCCGAACCGGGGGGGGGCTGCTTGGCCGGCGCGCAGAGCGCCATGCACGGTGGGAAGGGCTGCAGGTGGGCCGAAGAGCGAGGGGGGGGGAGGAGAGAGGGCCTGGCAAGAAGAGTTCGCCTCCGGGAAGCCCGGGTTCCCTTGGTTGCCTTCTTTCGCATTCCCGGGACCCTTTGCTTTGACCGCTCGCGCTCACCCTTTTGTCAGGGCTGGTTCCGGTCGTGTGAATGCACCTCTTCTGCCGCCAACCCGAGTCTAGCGAGGTGTCTCGTGGACCTTTCGCAAGCTCCGCCTCTTCTTCTTCTCTAAAAACACAACAGCGGCGCTTCTTCTACTTCCCTAAGTGAAGAAATGTCTCTCCCCACTCCGGTCCCTCGATCTCTCTCTCACCTTCCTGCAAAGTCGCACCTCGTTCTCCTTCCTCGGAGGAGAAATGTCCCCTGGGTTCCCTCCAAGCCTTCCCTCAGGACTCAAAGGCTTCCCTCTCTTTGGGTTGGGAGATGATGGCTCCTTTCCCAGCTTTGGGCTCTTGGCGTCGTTAGTATGCAGCCTTTTAACCCGCTATAGATTCTTGCACGTATCTCTAGTTTTCTCCTAAATCGCTACACTCGTATTTTTTTACAAAAAAAATTGTACGACTTGATTTTCACTGTCTTTTCTCCAGAGTGGTTTTCCCCCTTTCGTATCATATCTGTGTATTGCGATTTTTTTTACAAATTGTACCTTTTACAAATTGATATCCTGCTGGTGGTAATAGAAAAAGAGGTCATTAGGTGTATGAAATAAAACATATTATTGCTAATTACTCTTATGAATAATATCAATCTTTATGATTAGGATAATTAGCCAGTATATCAGCAGTTAGATTTCTTTGACAAGCCAGGTTACAAAGCAGAGGGGATTTTGGCCTTCTTAATGGATGTCTATTTTGCAGGAATAATATATTATGTCCCCCTCCCCTCAAGGACTTTCTGTACATTGTTTCACCTACTTTGGGTTACAGATGTACCCCTGATTTTATTAAAGATTAAAATTAAAGTTGTTCCAATACAATACATCTTCCTTTTCCATAATGTGAGCAAATTTGTATTTTCAAGATCACTGACAAAAGGCATTTATTTTACCTCTTTCTGAGAACATCTTTTTCACTGTCTTGAGTGGGGTTTTTTAAGTTTGTAGGGCCCTTTTCTGTTTCCCTGTCTAATACGCTCTCATTTTCAATTTACAGTTATTTCAGTTCTGCAAAGATTTAAGTCAACTATTATCTTAGAGTTCTATATAGATGTGGTGGAATATGACATTTTGTAGTATAATGAGAAACAAATGCACCCTAGCTTTCAACTTGCTGGAGCTTCACATGCTCTGCTAAGCACAGAACAGCATGGTTAGCATTAAAGGACATGTCATTGCTAATCCAGTGGAAAAATCTCTTAAGTAATGTTAGGATGATTTGATTGATGATTATGTGCTGAAGTTGGTTATTTTTAACTCTTGGCTTGTTGGGACAATGTTGGGAAATAATGCAAGTGCAGGTAAACATAATGGTATAACTACATGAGATTCTAAGAATTTGCACAGATATAGCAGGAAAACAAATTTATAAAGTTTATAAAAACAGAAAAGGTTCAATTGTAGAGCAAGGTCTTGATTCCTTTTATAAAAGTGGAAAGAAGGGCTCCATGCTATTTGTAAAGGCTTGCATTCCATGGCTGGGGAACTATATGGGCAAAAGCATTTTGACCTATAGATGACACTCAGGAGGGTATCTTTAAAAAGACTTCCCTTGATGTTAATATTTGTTAATGTTTATTTCAGATAAACACCCCTCCACATAATTAAAAGTAAAATGCTGACATTGGCACTCTTGTGATACACTTATAAGTAAGCATAGTTTTATAGAAAATATATTAACTGGCTGTGTTTTCTGTATTTTTGTAGAATTGTAGTTGTACATATATTTCCTCAAACTCACCTAAATTATGTTAGAATTCTACTGCAAAGTGAATCAACATATGGATTATATATTCATATTTCCCATCTATTAAAAGTAGCCTCATATAGCTGTAAATAAATGACTATTTCTTATGAGTTTTGTAAAATAAGGGGTGATGACCCTTAAAATGCTGTTCTAAAATTCATACTAAAAGATAAAATACCAACGTATTTACATGAATTTTGCCATATTCTGATCATATGCTTTTTTATTTCTTTAATATTGTAGCATGAGCAATAAATTATTTATAATTACCTGGACATATGTGGATAAAAGGTGGACTTAATTCCCATTAGCTTCCATTTTTGTGTGATAGAATTATCCTGCAGTGTTTCCCAACCTTTCTGGCTTTGCGGACCAGAGGTAGGGAGGGGATGATTCTGTGTGAGTGGCAGACAAGCACTTGATGCTCCATTTGTACAAGCAGCAAGCACACATGCCCACCATCCGTGCAAATGGAGTGCATATACTCGCCTGCTGCTCATGCGAGTGGGGAGTGTGCAGGCACGCTTACCTGCCATTTCTGTGGCCTGGTTCCGAACGGTTCAAGGCCTGGTAATGGATCTCAGCCCGGGGGTTGGGGTCCCCTGTTCTACTGCATTAAGAGGAAGAACTTTTATTTAAAATAATAAATCACATAGGGTATATATTCTCCCTAGTGCCTTTATTTTATTCTGTATCAGTGAATGTGTGCTATTCACTTTACCGACAAAACAAATGTTGATATTAAGGTCAGTGTGTCAGGGCAAAACCAGTTATAATTAGGAGCGAAGGTAGAGCGTGCAACTCCCTTTTCCCCTTTCTGATAAAAGACAGTCATGTTTCCATTATGTTTTCCTTCTCCAAACAAACTGGGTTCAGGAATAAGTATGGATTTATTTTTGGTAAATTGCTGACGTTTTTTGATATTAAAACAAATAAACTTGTTTTGAAAGACAATAAATTATTTAAAAATGAATTCTGGATTTATCATAAGCTAGTATATTTATTTTTCAGATAAAGCAAGATGAATCAAGAAAAACTGGCTAAACTTCAGGCTCAGGTCCGAATAGGTGGAAAGGTATGAATAGCGAACATAGGAATATTCATCTTGTTGTGCCATATCTGTCATCGGATGTTGGCAATCATGTTGGTAATCCTATTTTTGTCAACAGCCGCATGAAAAAGCGCTGCTGAGTTTTGTCCAAACCAGTCCCTTAGGTTTTGAAGCCGTGATGATGTTCTTCTGCCTTCAATCTTTCCCTGGAGGATTAACTGAAGGATGCCATATTTTTCTGGGTGTTGCATCACATGTCCAAAATATTCTAACTTTAATTACTGTGCATATATTTTTGTAGGTACACACACAGGTGCAAAATATTGATAAAATAGGGATTTGTTGCACATTTCTTGTTTTCCACAAGCTATTGTCCATTCTGATGTGTTCAATAGTTATAGGTACAGTAATCAGGACTTCCTTTTTCTTTTTTTGGAAAAAACATGCAAGTTGCTGTTGAATGTTATTATCTGAAAGCAGAATTGATTTTCTCATTGAAAGATCCAGTGCTATATATTAAAACCAACAGATGCTATATTTCCTAAACACCCATTAGTGGCATTTTTTTCTCACATGAGATATAAAAGAGATTGTATGACCTCTAGCTTAAAGGGAAAGCAATAGAAACAGAGCCTGCCCCATAAGTAGAATTACCCAGGATACAAGGACTGCACACAGACCACATAATACATGCATTTAACATATGACTATGTACTACCATGTTTTCTCGAAAATAAGACAGGGTCTTTTCTTTTGACCCCTGAAATAAGCGCTTGGCCTTATTTTCGGGGAGGTCTTATTATTTTGAGATGCAGGAGGAGGCGAGCGTGGTCACCTCATGGCTGCTGTTGTGTTTTGGGGAGGGCTTATTTTCAGGGGACGGCTTATTTTAGCGCATCCACTCAAAAGCCTGATTGGGCTTATTATCCGGGGAGGTCTTATTTTCAGGGAAACGGTATAATGATTGAGATGCTTTGGCAAAAACAGGAATAAATTAGAATTTTCAACTGAGTTGGATAAAAATATTTTGAAATAGTTTATTTTAGTTGTAAGTCCTTTTTGATTAAAAAAAAGTTTATAAATAACTTTTTGAAGTAAGTAGATATGAAACATTTCATTTGGAAATAAAAAAATAATTTTTGTGTCTCAGGGTACAGCTCGTAGAAAGAAGAAGGTAGTCCACAGAACAGCAACAGCTGATGATAAAAAACTTCAGAGTTCACTTAAAAAATTGGCAGTAAACAATATTGCTGGCATTGAAGAGGTACATCAATATTAATATTTTATGTTATATTTGAATGCTTCTTTTCATAATCTTCACAATTGTAATGCTTCAGTATTGATAGAGATTATAAACTAGAGAAAGTGGATCGGTACCTGCAGTCTGATAAAGGTTATTGACAGATTCATTTCTGAAATGCAACATTGTTTTAAATCTGTGAGAAAGGGAAACAGGAAACCCCTATTCTAAAGTTTGATAGTATGTTAAGTCTCTGAATGTCTGAAAAAATAGGTCCCTTAGTTCTAGCTTTATTATTTGAAGTGAAACACCAAATGATTGGTATTTTAATCAACCTGTTAACAATACAAAGTAACCAGTTGCTTATAATTTTAGATAAAGAATAGCAAGTAATATTGAATCAGGTCTGTAATATTAGCATGTTTTACATTCATGCTGTATGTTAAATTGTGTTGGAGGAACAGTATGGATGATACACTTTTACATAGTGTTCAATAGTTTTATTAGACAAGAAATAGGCACTGAACATGTAAGTAAATTAGGGTATATCCAGATAATAAGAATACTTACATTAATTTGAAATAGATAGAAGAGTGATTCTTTAAATCTCTTAGACATTTTTTTCAGTAGAATCAAAATACAATAAAACAAAGCTTTGACAAAATTTATTTGTATTAATTTTTAAGCCTTTGTGATGAATTATCCTAATTTATTTTGTATTGCTCAAAATAAAGGAGTCAGCATGCTAAGAAGTTAGGTATTAACGTGAATGTTGTTTGCTTTACAAAAATTTATGGTAAAAGTGGATTGGATTTTATATTATATATACACCAACAGTATATAAATATGTATCAAGCTTAAATACATATATCTATATTTTATGGATGTTTATTATTATAGAATAAAATCTTAATTGATTATTTGTATAATGATTGGTTATATTTTTGGTATATTACTCCATATGCGCAAGTTCTAATAAATCTATGTTTAAAACAGGTGAATATGATAAAAGATGATGGAACAGTTATTCATTTCAACAATCCAAAAGTCCAGGCTTCACTCTCTGCAAATACTTTTGCAATTACTGGTCATGCTGAAGCCAAACCAATCACGGAAATGTTACCTGGCATATTAAGCCAACTGGGTGCTGATAGTTTAACAAGTCTTCGAAAGTTAGCAGAGCAGTTCCCAAGACAAGGTAAGTATTATGTTAAGTGTACTGGTCATGACTGATAAAGAGAGAGAATAAAGGTTGCCTTGAATTGGAATCAGGTTGCAGTCTATAGAGTAATAGTAGTTATAAGCTGAATTTTAAAACCACATTAAGTATTCATGAAATCTAGTAACAACTTCATAAAAGTCCGCAAAGGAATAATTTTAAAAAACTTACTTGATTTATGCTCATTAATTTGAATTGCAAAGTTGGGCATTTTGTTCTAAAAACAAAATAAATGGAAGAGAAAAGCAAGAATAGACTTAATTTCTCCTCCTGTAGCCCAATCAAAAGTTATGTCAAAGGTTGATGGAGAGGATTCTTAAAAGAGCTCCATTCAGTAAAGTGAAACAAGCTACAAGTCTATATTTTGAAAAGGTTTATATAGACACAGCTAGCAAGCAGTGAATTTACAGCAACTTTATAATCCAGATAATTAACTATATGAATGTGAATTCTTGAAATAAATTAACATTTTTATTTTCTAGTGTTGGATAGCAAAGTACCAAAATCAGAAGATATTGATGAGGAAGATGACGATGTTCCTGGTAGGTTTGGATTAATTTGAAAATAATTAACTTTTACTGCATGACATTTGAATAGGTATAAGATGATTCTAGCCTTTAATTAGAAAACTGTTCCAAGAATGGAGATTTTAAAAGAAATAATTTCATCAGCATGACACACCATGTAAGATAAGTTATATATCTATAATAATGAGTAAAACTGAGGCAGTCTATACTTTTCATCTATAAGTAAAAGGTACTTTTTAGAAACAAGCACAGAAGTTTGCTACATATTAATTATGTACAAGAAGTCCCTAGGTTAAAAACAAGTTCTTTAATAAACAAATTCCAAATTCAGATTTGTAAGTCAAAACTCGAACTTATGAATGGTCTATTAGTAAAAATGGTAGATGGTGTTTTACTTCCTTGAGGCGACAAACCACTGAAGCCATGAAATGTTTTTTATGAATTGTAGAAAACCAGCTGTATATTAAATACAGTACATTAAAAACATTGGGTAGCTTCATTTTGTGGGTTCACAGGACTGTTCACTTTGCCATTTTTTGTAGTAGGCAACTTGTTCTTAAGTATAAGTTGAACATTCTTAATCTGGGGACTGCCTATATGAATGTACAGTGGTACCTTGGTACTCTGCTGCTTTGAAACTCATTAAATTTGGTACTCAACGTATTGTGACATGAAAAGTTTTCCTGGTAGTCATTGTTTGTTTGGTACTCGATGCACAAGCTAGAATTCATCAACGTTGGCTGCTTTGTGACTCACATTATTCCTTATGAGAAAAAATTGTTTGGTACTCATCGTTTTTTGGTACACAATGTGTTTCCCAGAACCAATTAACTATGAGTACTGAGGTACCACTATATGTTATTGGCTCCATAACAGAATTGAATCTAGGAGCTGTGTATTATATGTCTGGATGTAGGAGGAATTGGAAGTTGTTTAATGCACCAAAATATGCTATATTATAACAATTCCTTAAAAGCAAAATGTTTTGTAAGCATATGTAAGTTTTGAGGTTAAAACAAGTTTAATTCTTTCATTACTAGAACAATCCATGACCCATTGGCTTATTCTTTCAGAGATACTTAATTACTTAAACAGATAAACAGAATGACCATGGGCAACCAAAAAAGCAATGGTAGTGAGAGTGACCTTCCGACTTACTGCTGGCTTCTCTATTGACTTTGCTTGTGGGAAGCTGACAGGGAGCTTTGGAAGTCACAGTTACAGGACTGTGACTGACCATAGCGGTACTGCAGCAGCCACAACGTTGTGAATACAACTGGTCTGAATATCCTTCAAATATTAATTCTAAGGAGTAATGGGTGCTTGCATTTCAGTCACATTTTTAAGTTAGCAGATTTCAGTTATCTGGTTCATTGAAGGTTACAGATAGACAGGAGAGTTTTACTAGTATATAAATACTTTAATCCTCTAAATAATGCATTTTTAATAACAATGTTTTTGAGCCTATTATATATTTCCATCTTTTCCAGATCTTGTAGAAAACTTTGATGAAGCATCAAAAAATGAAGCTAATTAATTCATTAATAGTTCTGGAAGTTGACATGGACTAGATTTAAGAAATCAGCTGTGTGGTTCCAAAGTTTTACAAAAACAGCGAACATTACCCGTTTAATAGTTCAATAATATAAAATATTTTGTATTTTAATTATGCTGTTTGTTCAGCATTTCCTGTCAGTTGATTTTTGCATTTTGCACTTACTCCAGGATCTACCTTTTCAGTTAAAAAGACATTTTCAGTGCAGATTAAGGTGTGTGCGTGTATGTGTGTGAATGTATGTATGTTGCTTAACGTACAATTGAGGAAATTGGAGAGCAGATCTACTTGATTTTTCCTTCACCCTTTAAAGTAGAAATAAAAGAAAACTAATTTGGCTAAAGTAAACTTCTTTATTGCAATCAGATATTTCTCGTAAAATAATGAAAAAAGTAATAAATTGGGGATGCCACTTATTACCATTTGGTTTTAATTTCTGTATTAATATATTTACATATGTACTTGACCATACTGAAGGTGTAGTTGTGTAGTTTCTCATTAGCCTCCTTTTGGTTTTAATTTCTACCAAAGATAGGCTATCGGTATGCATGTTTATTGCAACTTTTAAAAATATTACACATAAGAGCTTCTCTTTTACTGTTAAAAGCTCTTCTCATGTTCATAATAATAAACTTGGGTTGCATTTTCATGCTATCAGATACTATACTCCGTCTCCAGTGAGGCACCCTGATTCTAGGTTGAGCCAAATATCAATGCTGCATCTCTGATACATTTTTTCTTGTCCTCTATAAGAAACTTGGTGATATACATATTTACATTTACTGAGATAAAGATTGGAGGATACATTCTATAGCAACCATTGCCTTGGTTTTTTTTTTTTTTCTTGGTACACTTTCAGCTAACCCCTCTTCAAGATGCTGTGCGTGGTTTGATCTCTATCTCAGCTAGGCAATACATTTCTTAGCTTGGGTGTCTTTTCCAGTAGTATTAGTTTGCTTTGATAAGGGGTTATCGCTTCTGTTCATATTTTCAATTAGAAAATAGTGCATTGTCATGTACAGGTAGATTATTTTGTTAAGAAACAATAGTCTATAATAATAATAATTTTACTCCTAAGGACTGGTAAACTCTTTTACTTTTGGACACTAAAATCAGGAAATGTAACTTGGAATACATAGAATTCATAAGGAAGGAGCTAAATGTACTGGCATTAGCATTTCACAAAGGTATAATCCATCAGTTTTGAAGGTAATCTTCCTTATATTTCTCCCGCATTTTATTGTGGGTTAATGTTGTATAGCAGTCACTTCTGTAAACATGAGCCCTAATTGTTAGATAATAGTGGCAGTAAATGCTCTGTGAAACTCTTCAAACAAAGGTGCTTGATATAATCTTTGCAGTTGAAGCTCTTGGTTCTTCAAAGAAACTTGATGTATTTGCAGTGAAACATCATTGTAAATCTTGCTGAGGCCAATCAGGGCTTGAAAAAGCCTTTTTTTTCACAGCTTATTTTGGTATACTTCTTAGATATATCTGCTTTTTCTGCTGATATATGCACCCAACTATATTTTGAGGCAATACAGCATCCTAATAATATCAGGCAGACTTCCCAAAACAGATTTTGTAATATCATCTGAACTGCTCACTTGATTTTATAGATTTTCTTGTTCTATTTTATATAATACATGGATCTTAATAAAATAATTCGAAGGAGGTGATGTTCCCTCATGTGTGTTAACTCTTCAAACAGCAGAACAAAATATGGATGTGCAACCTGTTTAATTATTAATACGTTTACTGTGCCTCATTTTTGAAAATGTATTCTCTTACTGCAAAATGTACATGTGCAGTTGATCTACTTTTTACATTGCTTTTGCCTTAGGAGAACATCTAGAAATCTCTTTGCAGGGAACTTTTACTTATTAATGTAACAATAATTTAAAAGTTCAAAACAAAGCAGTTATCATGTTTGGAAAAGAGAATTTAATGTAAACTATTGTAAATTGAAAGAACTGTTGATTAATTAATGCTTTCCTTTCCTGAGGTATAAAATATAGAAAAGTAATTAAACTGGTAATAACTGAAGATATAGTCCATTTTAAGATTTTGATTATATTGCCCAAATTTCATTTGCTATTTATCTGGGGCCAGCAGCATCCTGAAGTAAATTAAGCATTTTAGTTGTGATACCACGAGAACAAATGCAGTGATGGTAATTTTTCATTTGCTCATTTGTCTGTAACAAGTAAATTATCTCATCAAGTTTTTATTAAGTAGCAATGGATTAACATTTTTCCTATGAGGCAGTAGGTTACAGAAAGATTAAAACAATTAATTGAAGTAGGAATTTATTGGTGGTACTCTTATATCGGGTATCTGCAACCTGCTGCTCTGGAGCTGCATGCAGCTCTTTTGTCCTCCTGCTGTGGCTCCTTGTTAGCTGAACCCGCCCCTCCCCTCCCAGTTACTCCTTGCCTGGCCTGAGAAGGAAAGGAGGATGGAGACTCGCTCCATATTCCAGAGCAGGAGCTAAGCACTCCTGTACTTGCCATATCTTGCAGGCACTTCTTTCGGTCCTTGTTGGTGCTGCGTGCACCTTGGTTACTCAGGGAGATGCACGAATTGCTCTCCACTCCAAGACACTGGCCCAGCCAGGTTGCAGCCCATGCTTTGTATTGTAATGGGCTCCAGGAGGAGAACGGGACACTGACTCCCCCATTGTGAAGCACACTAAATTTAACTCTGCTGCGCAAGGTGCTGTGAGAGCAGCGGGCAGACTATGGAGGTAGCAACAGCAGTGGCGTTGGCCGCAACTGGGTGGAGCCAGTGTGTCTGGGTAGAGAGCAAGTCATGTGTCCCCGAGCGACCAAGGTGTGCGCAGCACCAACAAGAGCCGGAAGAAGCACCTGCAAGATATGGCAAGTACAGGTGAGCTTCGCTCCTGCTCTGGAATATGGAGCGAGTCTCCATCACCTGCCGTCACCCTTACCTTCTTCAGCCAGGCGAGGAGTGCTGGGAGAGGAGGGTGAGGGGCGGGGCCAGCTAGTGGTAGGTTCAGCCAACAGAGCGCCACAGCGGGGATGAAAGAGCTTCATTTATCTGGGAACCTGAAATGACTCTTGATTTAAATATGTTAAAAAGCACCCAAAGAAGAAAGAACATCAGCAAAAAAAACAACCAACACCAACCCTTGCCTGTATTTAGAAATGGTTCAAGAGGGAACACACACACACACAATTCCAACATCTTTGGGGGAGAGGGCTTGGAGTCAGTCAACTATCTGAACAAGTCCCTGGAGTTTTCTTGACAAAGTTTTTCATAGGCGGATTGCCATTGCCTTCATCCACAGAGTGATTGGCCCTAGGTCACCCAGCTGGCTTCATGCCTAAAGCAGGACTAGGATTCAGTCTCCAGGTTTCTAGCTTTATGCCTGGCTCTTTCAATCCCTTAACATAGTATTAATATATGATTCATACATAACCACTTCAATCTGTTTTAAGCTTCTGTTTAAAGTGTTTGCCTCCTCCTCGTGTTATTTAAAATATATCTTATTCTGCAGCTTTGGTGCCAGTAAGTTCAAGTACACAAATGCCTTCAGATTTTTTTTTTCCAGGGGAAGACACACCCAGTTTCTAATAAAGTATTAGCACCTTGTTTACTCTTTTCTTATAGCATTGGGTGTACTTTCGAAATCCCAGGACTCAACACAGTATTGCGTTTACAATATTATCACAACTGTATCAAAGAAACATGATTGTGCAATTGAAATTCAAAATAAATATATACATGGCTGCAAATAAACATTACATTTGCATTTAGAATCTCTAAAAACAAATGCACCTCCCACACCAGCAATTAACACACACAGGAAATTTAGTGTTGAGGATGGGATTGTTGATACTGTAGAGCTGTTCCATAAATCTTTGGGATATCCCCATTTGAAATATTGTGTTTACTTCTGATCACATCATCTTGAAGTTTTGCTTTAGATCTAGAACTGGTGTGACAAACCAGTTCTGACAACAAACTCATGTTGTCACATGATATATCACGACTTTTCCCCCCTCACTAAATCGGGCAGGGGCGTGTCTAGCACGTGATGCATCCAGCCCGCGGGCCGGGAGTTTGATACCCCTGATCTAGGTGGTCAGAAACACCTTCCTAAATGAAGACAAAAACTCTTTGTTGAGCTTTACAGAATTATGGAGAACATTGGCTCCGTATGATATTAAAATTTGGAGATATCTAACAAAATGGATAGTAAAGAGTTTCAAAATGATTTAAAGAGATGCATTATTCAGTTAATTAATATAAGCTCTGGTTTTCACTCTTCAGCTCTCAACTCTCAGAGCATCTAAAAAAATCAAGATAATCCTGGTCCCCACGCTAAACTGAATGGTGTGGCACACAAAAAAGAAAAGGAATAGCAGGAAGACTGATAGAAAATAAACTTAGACACATCTTTTAAAGTTACAGTTAAATTTTATAATCTATTGCAAACTAATAAATCAACCTGGAGAAAATCTCTCTATGCAGCTGGTAATAAAACTGACTTGATGGCACATATTGGAATTGCAAAGTAATTTTTCCTGTTTTCCTGTGTGTTATAAACAATAAGGCCTCCTTCAGGTCTAAACAGGCACTTAGTGACCGCAAAGATTTCCTTGAAATTATATGGAAGTGATTTGTCATGGCACTCTTCTGAGGTTTCCCCCCCTTTATTTCTCAGTCTAATCCAGAGGTCCCCAAACTTGGCAACTTTAAGACTTGTGGACTTCAACTCCCAGAAT
>JANHFT010002556.1:120218-165299 GCA_032467955.1 Pseudoxenodon macrops
AGAACAGTTGTTCCATAATTCTGAATTGTCTATGCATTTGTCAACAAACAGGATCAGGGCAGCTTCTATGTTACAAAAAAAAATGGCTATGCTATCTTTGCAGCTAACACACATCTGTTATGAATAGAAATAGAAACCAGTAATGGTCATGTTTTAAGGCAATTGCAGTCATGTATTTTGATGCTGGAAAGAATGCAGAGACCACTTGGGAATAAGGAAAAGACATGTGTCAACATTTAACTTTTGTAGATAAACTTATTATGACAAAACAATCAAGACCTCCATTCTGACCTCATTCTACTGCTGTTTATGGTTAATTTCTCTAGACATTTAAAATATATTGTTTACATTATTGTGACCACTTTATTGGTCAGAGTACCTCCAGGACATGCTGGGCTTTTCTTCAGAGGTTCAGAAAGAAAGACACACATCAGGAAGATACCTTTTACATCTTCCCAAAGCAGAATTTTTTCCAAAAATTGTATGTAAATTAAGCTTGCATTTTCTGTGCTTTACCTTTTTTTTTTTTTTTTTTAGTCTCATTTAAGAATGAAATTGGCAAACCTGCTTTAAGAATTTTCTTTTTCCCCCCTGCACTTTAGTAAGTCTTATTATGCCTTTGGCAGGTTTCTTCAGTCTTAAATGAGCAACTACATGAAATTGCTGTTCTTTTCAGCTGATCCTTCTTTTAAAGGAACACACTTTTTAATTTTCTTTGATAGGTGTGTTTTCTACTTAAGCGGTCCATAGCATTAACCCTGCACTTTATAGCAGCACCATTATATGAAGCTATCCTCTGAGAATTCTAGCAAGTTTGCCTACTGTTCCATGATTTGCTTTAGCTGCAAGTTGGAAAGCTTGCACCTTGCCTCACTGGAACTGAACTCTGAGCAGACAAGCAGGTTAAGCCTTCTTGTATAAACATATCAGGCTGGCAGTGACAGTCAGCAAGAGAATGTGAGCATTTTCCTGTTAACACTACATTTCCTGAGAAAACAGTAACAAGCAGAAAGTTGTCAAAAGATTGAGAAAATAAATGCAGATATCATTTGGACAGTGCCATCCAGATGAGGTAGCTATCATCCATGTACAAGGAGAAAAGATTGATCTTTACTAAATGAAGATTAGACAATGGACTAGCAGATTTGTATTGCAATTCAAGTATGGACAACAGTGGCAGCTATAACTAATTTTTCTCTGTAGATAGCCATATACATGAACATGTGGAGATTTCACTTTTGAATAAATTGCCTCTGCATCCTTAAATTTGGGGGGGAAAACACAGCTGATGCTAAACTGCAACTAGAAGAAAAGATGACAAGGGAATTAGATCAAAGCCTTGAACTGAAGGACAGAAAATGAATCTTCTAACAATTAAAGGTTATTCCCATAAATAGGTCATGTAATGTTAAGCCTATATATGTTGTTCAATGTATAGCCACGCAAGCGGGGATTGGACAGACATTAATGAGCACCTGTGAAATCATGTGCAAAACAAGGGTCTTGCGAAGCAATTTTAAGTTTCTTGTTCTTTCTTTTCCTTGCACATAAACTCAAGTTCCTTATAAGCTTCTTCTCCTTCTGCAATAGCATTGTTTTACAGGCCGAATTGCCAAAGTTAATACAATTGCTCTTTATAACTGCTGTAGATTCTTACTTTATTAGTTGCATCCCAGTTTCACCATAGAAGCAAGCTTTTCAGTAACTTAGCTTTGCATTAAAGTTATTGACAAATGGAGAAAGGCTGAACTTTTCATCCCTCTGCAGAAAATCATTTGTTTGGGCCATGTTTGTGCAACATTCTATTGACTGGTTTGCTTCAACCACAGCCTTTAAATGACTTTAAGATTACCATATTGTTAAGAACAGAGTACTTGTTTAAAGAAAAAAAATGTACTTTTAAAATTCAGTTAACACTGCAAAGACTGCATATTATATTTTTATTTTCAACATGTAGTTTTGTATAATAAATTTATTAAAATTACAACAGAATGCTGCATTGTCTCCACTGACTTAAAGACAGAAATGAATGCTGGCTGCATGGCAGACTTAAGTGTATGTATGAAATCACACACATATTGTGGAAATCTTCTGCAATTCCCTTGCTGGAAGCCATGAAACTGGAGAAAAAGATAATTTGTATCCCTAGTTGCTTGTTCTATTTAGGAGGCAGGCAACAATTGTCTTGTACTTTCAGTCCAATTGTTCTGTATCTATTATATCTGCTGAAGCAAGATCAAAATCTTGATATTAAACAGTGAACAGTTTTACTCCTGCCTCAGTTGACAGAAGAGCAAAAGGAATACAAATTAGAATTTAAAAAGGAACTATTAATTATCTCACATTTGATACAGGCTCCCCTTTGAAAAGGTTTGTGCTCTAGTCACACTTGAGCAACATGGATGCATATATGAAGAGATGTACAGTAACTTAAAATCTTCATTGCAGGCAATTTAAAGAGAGATACAATCACAGCTGCTTAACCTACACTTCAGTAAACAAGACTATCCATTTATTCCATGGGCCAGAAACACATCTTAATTGCAGGTTATATAACACTGGAACTGCTGCATCGTATCTTAATTATACTGCTATTTATTAAACTCTTGTCCACACTTACCAACATGTCCTTTGTTTGCTCAAGTCAGCAGTCACATTAACAAGTACCATTTATGTATTGCCAACAATTTTAGCCTCAAGAAAGGTTAAAATAGGTCAGTCTCTTTGTGTATCAGTACCTTCATTCCTAGTAGTAGACTTACAAAGCTTACCAACTCATACTATATGATAGTTATGAAAATAAAGATGTTATGTTTAGTAGTGCATTCACTGAACATCTTTGGTGCTTGCAGAAACTCCATGTAAAGTCCATTCTGCAGCTTTTAGCATTCCTGGATCTGTGTGTGCAGGGAAGAAAAAGTCAGCATAGTTTTATAAATCAATAATAAAGCAACATCCTGTAAATAAAAATAGCGTCCATTACTGAAATACACTGATTTTCCACCATACAATTCAAGTGCAATTCCGTAAAAATTACTTGTGGAAAATTTTAATTACTTCCTTACATGTATCTAACAATATATCTGACTGTGTTATCACTGCTTGATGGTGGATAGCAATTATCCACTTGTATAATTTACTGGGGTGGTTTTTTTTAGAGTTTAGTAGTAGTGAAATGATAAAAACATACAAGCTAAAAGTATTTTTAAATTAAAAAGTGAAGTTACAGACCTGCATATGAAAAACATTATTCCAAGTTAAAGACTGGACTGAAATCATTTTTTCCACCTATAGGGTTACAGAGAAAAGAAAAACACTTCTACCTTCAGCAGAATTAGTGTTCAAGGACTAGCCAGTTTTCTGTAATTGTCTGAAGATCTTGCCCAGTAAGTGGCTCCCTAAGTCTTACTTTTACTTCTAGTTTGCCTCCAGTAGGCTTCCTACTGTCCAAAACCTTAAGACAGAAAAGACATAATTGAAACAAAACAAAATTCCAAGATAATTGAAGTGACTTTGAACACACTAAAGCATTTTTAGTTAAGACCAATGATAATGTGCTATACTGTAAGTTGTTTCCTTTTATTCAAATAAGTCATTCAATTTCTCTCTCCACCCTGTTTTCTATTTTTCCATCTCAACAGTCAAGTTGTTTCTAGCCACTAAATATACCGGTACTCAAACTTCATGACCTTTTAAAAGTATGCCGAAAATACTTATTTGTATGTGTATGATACAGTTTTGGCTCTGTATGGCTATCAATACATACAGTAAACAATATAAAGAGAAGGAACAATAGTGCAAAGTTACATGGACAAATTACATCATAGTTTAAAAGGTGTTATTAAAACAAAAATAAATTTTGTGTTCAAGCTTTCCCTTCTTACAGATTTATGAACAAATATATCAGAAAGCTTATTTGGAAACAGCAAAATATCTACTGACATATCACATTAAGATGTCCAATTGTATACACAGTATGGATTGTGATTTGATTCTATAATCAACTTCTGCATTTAGATTGCACAGAAATATGCAGATGTGGATGTGATTAAGGAAGGTGAACTATGTTGGTCAGCACATAATTCTTTCATTCTTCAACCAACACCATTTATTATTTGAAAATTTCAATATATTTTCTTATCCTCATAAAGACATGAATAAATCCTCCAACTATTTTGGAACCAGCATATAGGCAAAGATAATGTAAGGGAATGAGGAAAAATGTTATCAATGAACTGCCAAGGATAGAAATCCCATTTTATAGAATATCTTCAGAATACAAAATGATACAAAGAAAATACAATTTTAATATAGTTCTGTTCAAAAAGCTTGGCCTTGTACCTCAACTATCTCTCTAATTTCACATTCAGATTCCAATTTGTCAAGTTTCAAATGTGCTGCTCCCACTTGCTTGTCACTCCTGAAAAAGGACCTGGGGAAAGGAAATAATCAAAACCAGAATTCAGCTCCCTTAACAACTGAGGTGGAAAACAGCAACAACATTCTATACTCATTCAGGACATGAAATTACAATCTTTTGTTCATTAATTTCTTTGGATTCAGTTATGGATGTAAAATACAGGTAACCAAAATACATGCGCACGCATGCGCGTACACACACACACACACACGGCTAGGGCAGAGGTGGGTTGTGGATCTTTTTACTGCTGGTTTGCTCAGGGTTGTGCTTTGCGTACGCACGCACGCAGCAATCAAAAATTAGCTTCTGTGCATGCACAGAAGCAAAATCCAAGATGGTTGTGCTCACGGAGACACCGACAGAACCAGCTCTGTGACATAATCACCGAGTTACTAACCGGTTAGAACCAGTAGGAACCCACCTCTGGGCTGGGGGCTGGGACTTGGTGGAAACATTTTACACCTTGTTGGGATGAATTCCCTTCAGAATAATGTCAAGCACCTTAGTTCTTTTTATTTTATGAAACGTATATTCCACCCATCTAACTGTCCACTCTTGATTAACTATACCATAAAGGTTATTCTCTGCCTGTTTTCCTTGATGCACAGCAGAGCTTCCAAAACCCAATAGAATCACAGAATGTGTCCCCCTCTTTTTCAAATAGAACATTTTGCTTCTGTTTCATACAACTAACTGAATTGCCCTCCCGTGGACATGAACACTTACCCTTTGTGAAAAATCTCAAATTTGATTCCTTTGGTTTGAATTGCTCTTCGAAAACCTCTGTGATTGCGATTAATGTTCAACTTGAATAGCTGATTATATTCTACAAGTTTAAAGAAAGTTGCATAAAATACCCAGAACAGTATTCTGAAAGGTTCTGGAGTCATTCAGATCTCCAGTAGACCATGTAGCCAGTGGCCCAAAAGAAACAGATATTTTGCCACTTTGCATGGCATGACTACGACTTTAGTTTAGTTCTGCAACTTAAATAATACCGTATTTCCACAGGCAGTTCCTAGGTTAAGCAAGTAGTCCATTTCAGGAATCCTTACAAAAGCTGGTATTTTCAAGTTGACTCAATGAAAGTGCCATGTTGCTTTTGTAGAAAAAGGATTGATTAAGGGATCAAAGTTACCATTATTTGTAAAACCTGGGGTCCACTGAGCTTCTAGACTGTACCTTAATTTTACCTTATTTTTTAGCTTAATGTTATTCCATAAACATATAAACATCTGGAATAAAAGCGGCATGACATCGTTTGATCTTTATAAATCTAAGCTGTTTTTTTTTTAAACATGCTATAGGATTTATTTATTATTAGACTTCTATGCCACTCATCTTATTAAGGCGATTCTAGGCTATAAGATTTATGCTAAATAGCTGTAAGAATCATAGAACATCTGCTAGAGTCCTATAACCAGTACAAGATCTCAAGCCTAAGGCTGAATGATATCCAGTTAAAATAATTTAAGCTTTGTTTCAGCAGGTCTTGGCTCAGATTTTTAAAATGAAAACCTCTGGAGGGGGTGCCAGGTTAGGAAAGGCTGCAGTCAACAATATTTGGTTAACAGAGCTGAATGTAAAACAGAATTATCCCTTTCACCTGGTTCTGAAATAACCATTCATTAGAAGGCTCTGCTTCTCATCAAATGTAAAAGAAAACCCAATGCACACACCTGGGCAGTTGGTATTTTTAACCACTGATGTTTTGCTTTTCTGAGCTTGTTCCTGGTTTTGGAGGGAAAAAGAAATACAAGTTAAAATATTTATTTAAGAAGCAAGTAAACTAACCCCTACCTCAGCATGATAGATTTGTAAGATTTTGCATGTTTTTATTTTGGAAAAATGAACCACAGTGGCATGAGTAAAATGTATATAATTCACTGAAGAGGCTAAAAATAGCGATAGACCTGTGGATTGAGAAGAGTTTCTCATAGTCCAGGGCTGACTAAGTGCTTCCAAAAACCAGTGAAGGGAGGGAAGCAACTGAACATTGGCTAGAGTGCAGCCTTATTGTTTTCTTACATTTCAAATCAAAAGAAAGCATGGAATATTCTGGGTTGCACTTGTAGATAGAAAGAATTTGGAATATGCCCATCCTTCTAGATCTTTCAGAATGTTTAGGAATAATTTCAGACAGACATTCTGGTAAATAACCCAGCCCACAGCACATGCAAGCCCACATCAACTGTGGGACATTGATAACTCTTCAGTTATATAGACAAGATGGGCAGCAAACCAATGAATGAATGAATGAATGAATGAATGAATGTCCTACCGAATGTATACCAGCTCTGACTAGAGAAGTGCTTCCCACTCACAGGCAAAATTGTAAGTTTTGCCTTCTGAGAGGTCCTAGAATCCATACCACTCCAGGCCCCCACAATTTCTGGCTACTGAGAAAGTTTCCTATTGTCTTTTTTTCTTTTCTTGTTTGGCTGTATCTTATAACCTTCTTTCTTGCTTTCTTTTCACCACAAGTAATCTCTCTTATTTCAGCTTTGTTTGTTTTTCTCAATTTCCCCACTGATGAAAAATATTGTTTCTGTTTTCCCAAACCTTACTCAGTATTCTCCCAGTTTTCTTCTGTAATCTGGATATGTCCCAAAGGTGCTTTTCAAAAGGCAACTGGACTTCCTTGAGTTTTTATCTCTTGAAAACATTTCTCTCCTCACGCAAGAAGCCTCTTCAGAAGAGAGTTTCATTTCATTTTCAAGGGGTAAAAACCCAAGAAAGTCCAGTTGCAGGCTGATTCTACTGACTGCCGATTGCTAACAGTTTGGCAGTTTGAATCTCACTAGGCTCAAGATTGACTCAGCCTTCCATCCTTCCGAGATGGATAAAATGAGGATCAAGATTGTTGGGGGCATTAGGCTGACTCTGTAAACTGTTTACAGAGGGCTGCAAAACACTATGAAGCAGTATATAAGTCTAAGTGCTACTGCTATGCTCAATGGCATAACCACCTGTCAATCAGGCTGTGGAGGAGAAAAGTATGAATTCATATTTACTATTTATATTCACTCTCCAGAGCACTGATATTTGAATACCCAGAAAAAAATAACATTAAAAAACAATTCCTAAATTTGGCGTGTAATAAATACTCAAGGGGCTAACAGAGGCCTTGATTGTAAGCCTGATTGTATACTTACTGTATTAGGATAATTAAATTCAAATTTCACAACGGCATCCAAATCATTAGGCGCCACTCCTGGGTAAAAAGAATAAACCAGTTGAGTATAAAGTATAAACTTCTTCATGGCAACAGTCAACCCCCAGAAAATAATAATTAGTGGATTATCAGGATGCTTGCTTGTTAGATCCAATTTCTTTGCAAATTTTAAGATGCTCAACCTTTACAGATGACATGAGATCAACGTCTATAAAGTTACTGCTGGAAGCAATAACTACGAGCTACATTTGCAGTTGCTGGCTCTGATCCACTTTAGAAGATTTCAGATGTTGTATTCAGTGCAGCCCAATTTAAGACATTGCACTTGTGTGTGTACTTTTAATATTTCCTTGTCAAAGTAATCCCATTGCAATAATTGGATCAAACCCAACCCCTGGAAGATCATTTGGGAGGGGGGGAAGAGTTTGAACAGCCATTTCAGAATTTAAGTATTACTTCAATTCCTCCAAGAGAATTTAGAAGTCACTCAAGCAGGAATAGTTTAATATTCATCAACGTAATATTCAACTTTCTTTAAGCTTGTTATCATGAAATGAAGTCAGTGCAGGAGAATTCCACTTTTTATTTATTTCTATTTCTTCCTGAAAGCCCTTCAGTTCCCTAAAGCTGATTTTTATATAGGAATATAAAGTTGGCAAGAAGCATTCTGCAGAGTTAGTTATTCTTGAACATGAAATTCAGAGATTTAAAAACAAGCGGGACAAACTTAAAAAGGAAAAAGGTTCCCCCAAATTACATGTTGACTGTGAATTACCTGCTGGAGCTGGTAGATTGATTCCTCTAACAACGATTAGATGCATTTCTGTGCTACTGAGTTCTGAAAATATTCTACAAGGCAAGTTAAAAGAATATATGAATGATTCCATTTTCTTCTTTAGCTTAGGTTTTCCAAACCAAACAGACTATCAAGTGGAGGAGATTTGGACACAAAATGGATTTAGCTGACAGCTACATAATTCCTTGTAATGCTTCATTCTGCTCTGAAATGTATATTTTAAAAAATGCAGCTTTAAGGTTTAGAAATATCAATATAGAAGGCCATAGAATTCTAGACTGTTTACTCCCAATTTTTTCAGAAGGGATTCATACAATTCATCAAGGTACAGGAACAAGAATTCTGCAACCTTATTACTGCTCACAGAAGATCAGCCCTTGGTTATCCCTACCTTACAATTTTAAAGGTTCGTTCTTCAAAGTGATGGCTTGGAGGATCTAACCCCTGCTTCTGTGCGAGCTGTAAGATCTCCAGATCCTTTTTACAATGTTGAGCTAGCTTTTCAAACCTGAAACACGGAGTAAGGAAATGGGATGTAGAGTGGAGGTGACAAATGGAAAAGTACATTTTGGAATAATTTTTATTTCTTGTCCTGTATTGAATAAGCATAAAGTCCCAAGTCTCAAATTCCTGAGAGCATTTCAGATAAGATCTTGGCTATTGACAGAAATTAAAAGTGATGGTACTAATGCTGATAACTGTGACTCAGGTTCCATTAGTGATGGATTTGGAAATCAAACATTTAAGGCCAATTCACAATAGATATATATTTTACTGGGTATGGAAAAAGCTTGGTTGATAAAAGGAAAATATATAAAGCAAAGAGATTACGCAGACAGTAGCAGGACACCCTTGAAAAAACCTCCTGAAGAAAATAGTAGCTACCCTGAGTTGGCATTGACAGTCCTAATTTGGTTAGAACTGTTGCTCAGCTACAGATTAAGCCAGTTTTGTTCAAACTTGGCAATTTTAAGATGAGTGGACTTCAATGCCCAGAATTCATGCTGGCTGGAGAATTCTGGGAGTTGAATTCCATACATCTTAAAGTTGCCAAGCTTGAAAAATACTGATTTACACAGAATGTAGAATGCTATCAATCTTGTAGAAAAGTTATATATGTATGAAACTTATTAAAATTACTTCAATATTTTTGGAATAATGTACAGCCATTAAATACTTTTATATAGGTTACAACATTGCACTTGGGATATTCTGCAAAACCAGGCATTATTGATGGGGCAATTTTTCAACAAGCAAACGATATAAGAGTTCTCTACAAGATTCTGCAATTTGCTTCAAATCAATTTTCCTATTACATATTAGTTTAATAAGACACTAAAATTATGTATAGAATTATGTATGGAAAAGCATATGGCAATTAAATACATTTTACCCAGTCTGTAACATTTATCTGGTAGATTAACTAAACAGGGTTGCAATCAATTGGGCAGTTTATTTTAAAGATACTATTTTAATAGACATGCTAAAAAATAATCCCTACTGAGAACAAGCATCATCTTGTAGCATTTTCTCTTTTTCTCAACAGAAAGAAATGGTCTCTTTAGCAACTTCTATAAGGAAGCAAAGAAGACCTGCATACATTTATCTACAAATCCAGGTTAATATGCCAAATGCTATGTCCAGGACCATATAAAGCATCCCAAGAAAATTCCCCTAAGCTTCACATAGAAGGCAGAACAGTTTTCTTCCAAACAACAGAAACCAAAACTTACAACAAGAAAATAAAATCTACTGCAAGATCTCCCAAGTTACATGCATATTCTCCCCCAGATTTTTAATGTTACCACACATAACAAAATATCTTGAATATCTGAAACCTACCTTGACGTTTCAGTTACATTTCCCAGATGCATAAATTGTTTGGAATACTGCATACATTTCTGGAAAGTAGAACAAATGTTTGAAAATAATTTGATTACAAGATAGAAATGATAAAGAATTTTATATGGTATGGGGAAAATGGTATATTTGGTTAGAAAATAGGAATACTTACTATAATAGGAAACGTGAATGTTAATGTATAGCTCTTATAGGATGTATAAATGCAAATATCTATGTATACTATTTGTATAGTGGGAAACTTGAAAATAGAGAGGAAAACAACTGAAATAAGAAGCTGAAATATCCCAGGATTGGGAAAAATATACATAAGATTTTTTAATGTGTAAAATGTAATAAACTTTTTCAAAAACAAAAGAAAAGAAAATGATTTGAAAGGAAATTTATCCAGTCCGATGTGCAGAATTCTGGTTTATTACAACCAATCAATCATACTGCTACATACTTCAGGATTACATATTTAGTTATTTCTACCTGTTTGCAAGAAAAACTAAACACACATACACACACATGCATACACACACACAAAACTCCAACCTTTTTAGTTCCCTCAAATGACTCTGAATTTATAAAGTAGTTAAAGGTATATGAATGGAATGTGGAAGCAAGGATGACACTGTGCCACTGGGTGGTATTTAATCTACTTGCAAGTTGGCCTGATAAGGGAAAGTGAAGCCTCTGATTAGGCTTTTATCTTTTTCTAAAAGTTTGTAAACTCCGTCTTTCCCCACAGGACGCTTAGCTTCATTTTCTCCACAATTAAATGAGAAGAAATGATTATAGAAAAAGTGAAGGAAAGTGATGGGAAAATACCACTGCAATGGGCTGTAGTTTCTCATTGGATGACAGAATTCCAATCCTAAGCAGAGAACAGGATGGCTCATTTCAGACATAATGATAAAACCTAGTTTTATCATGGTGATTCTGCCTGATTCAAAGAAGGCAAAATGTAAATCAGGAGTGCAAAAAAGTACAGACTCACAGCATCCTTTTGCAGCCTCAGGAACTTTGGTGTGTGTGTGTCTGTGTGTTATGAATGATTTCACCCTTTTTAATTTGCATTTTTGAAGCTTTAAAAATATTAAGGGTAAAGAGACTCACAGAGATGGAACCTAACCCAATCTACTTTTGGAATGCAGCCCTCCAGTTGGTTAGTCTGATGAATCCTTCCAGCTGTAACAATTTGAGCACTCCTGAATTAAACCAAAAGCATTGAGGGGTCCTTGGTGCCCTCTGAGCTTGGTTGTTTTCTTGCAGACATTTCGTTACCCAAACTAGGTAACATCATCAGTGCTGTCTCAAGAGAGCACCCAAGACCCCTCATTTCAACTACAGCTCCAAATATTCTCCTTTATTGGGACCAAAAGCATTCCAAAGCAAAGCTGTAGGCAAAGATGGAGACAGGTTCTCCTCTGAATGCCACCATTTTGCTTCACTGGACTGGAGAGGTTTGAGGTGAGAAAGGATGTGATTCTGACTGCCAAGATTTTCTAGTGGACTACAGTTCAGACCACCTCCACTTACCTCATGCTGGTCTTTCAGGAGATTGATGAGCTGAATGTAAACTTCTTCTACTTTCTGAGAAAGTCTAACGTCTTCATGATGTATGAAAATAAAATCACCCTCGTCATCCGTAGGAGGTGAAGGCAGCTGTACAGCAGAACACAGAACATGTCAGAGATTCCATGGAAAAAGTGTTGCTGAGACAAAGAGAGGCCATTCAGGGGAGACAGGAAAAGACTGGGGAGCAAAGGGCAACAGATGAGCAACTTCTCTTAGAATATCCTTTTTGATCTCAAGGGCTCATGTGGTACAATATACAGGTAGTCCTTGACTCACAACCATTCGTTTAATGATGGTTCAAAAGTTACAACAGCACCAAAAAAGAGTAACTTACAAATGGTCCTTGCACTTAACAACTATCACAGTGTTCCCATGGACTCAGGATCAAAATTGGGGCTCTTGGCAACTGGCATATATTTAGGAAGGGATGCAGTGTCCCAGGATCATGTGATCTCTGTTTCACAGCTGGCTTCTGACAAGAAAAGTCAACGAGGGAAACCGGATGGTTGTACAAAGTGGGTGTCACTCACTTAACTTAATGATGGAAGTCCCTGTCCCAATTGTGAGTATAAGTTGAGGATGACCTGTATCTGTTTTCTTAGATTAGAAGGCAACACCAGAATGCGGTGCTACATGATACCAAATTGCTTTCAAAGGCCAGTGATCCATCTACAAGAATGCTGAGTGAACCCCAATAATTGAACCCCAGTGAGGAATTTTGCCTCCCTATCTTTCCTAAAGTTTTGGGGATAACACTTTCCATTAGCAATTGTGAAGCAATTTTTATGTGGACTCCTGAGTGTGGAAAGGGGAAGGGATGTTTATATTATTCTTTACCTTCTCAGCCCAAAATGTTTTGAAATAACTCTGTATCTATGACACTGTACATTTGTGAGAACTTGCAAATAACTGATATTTCAAGAAATCATGGCTTCAAAAACCCTGAATTAAATGAAAGTGCAACCATGAAATTACCTCTTCCTTCACCACCCAGTTGAACTGTTCCAAACGTATGAAGAATAAATTATTTTTAAAAACAACACATATAGACATTCAAAATAGGCCAGCCTTGCTAACCTTTGAAATATCCACCGATTTGCCATTTTTGGCCATCTCAATTTTTGGATCTAAGCTCTTGGCTGTTCTCAGGTAGGCCTTGGCTTGTTCAAGATCATTTTTCTTCTTTGCCTGAATTGCAGCTTTGAGATATTGCTTTTTTCTGTTCTCTAGAAATTCAAGATGCTCCTTGGCTGAAAGGAAACAAAAAAGTTCCTCAGTTTAAAAAATGTTTCAGATGCGGATCTGACCCAACCGACAAGCTTTCGTGCTTTTCATTTAATCTCATAGGCAAATACAGAAAACCATCAATCAAATGCCATTGTACAAAAAGGCGCTGAGGTTACACTGCGCAAGGGTGAGAGTAATTTTATCTTTAGGAAAGATGACAAATATGTCAAAGCAACCAAGTACAATTTTGACTAAAAGGTGTCTTTTATTCATTCTGGGTTTTTTAAAAACATAATTCTTACAGGAAGAAACCTCCAGATTCAAAGACTGAAGAAGGGTAGCTATCTTTGGGCCTCATCTCTGAACTTCCCTGAAGTATCTGCTTGGAAGAAAGCAGGGCTAAACCACCTTTTGTTCCTGAGAGTCTGCAGCAGGTTTAACCATGGTGCACATTGGGGTGTACTACAATTTTCTGTTGGTTCCCCCCCCCCCCTTTCACAAGTTTAAACTGTATTATACTGTTTTAGGGCATCTACTACAATTTTTGCACACTTCTCAACTCAAAAATTGTGAGAAAACATGCCAGTTGTATTTAAAATGGCTCTAGGGCTACAAAGAAAAGAGGATGGGCAGGGAAGGTCACATGTGCAGTTGGGACTCAAATTGTCCATTTGGTCTAATATATCAGAGCTCTTTTTATTACCACAATATGGTATAAACAAGAAAAAATAATATGACTGCAGGGCAGTCAGGCCTCTCTGCAAACCTTACCAGCTGAAGGGAGGTGCTCAGTAGATGGAGATCTCTCTGATGCTATTCCAGAGATAGGCAGGGAATGATCTTTCTCTGAAGGGGAGTCTTCCTGGATTACAGTAGATTGCACCACTAGCGGCTGAACAATTTGCACAGGTTTCATAGGTAGCTGTGTGGGTTTTGGGGCAGCTGGAACCTGTGTGGTAGATTCACCCTACAGGAATGAAACAGAAATTAAAAGCCACCTGCATGAAATCTAAATATAGGAAAAAATACCAATAGTGAACATATGGATCCCATTACAACAAAAGGCTGCTCTTGTGTTGTCCAAAATAGAGAAGCCTCCTCCTTAAAATGTGGCTTTTTCACAAAATGATTGAACGCATCCTTCTCCAGTTTAGATTCTCCAAAAGACTAAATTATAATTTCCCAAATTCCCATAATATATACTGGCAGGGAATTTTGTAAATTTCAGCTCCACAGGTTTTGGAAGGTGTCAAGAGTGGAGAAGGCCGGATTTGGAGTATTCTATTGTTCAATATGGGATTGATGAGATGATGAACTAGTAATAGGAACTCAAACTTTAAGTCTTAACTGACATTAACAAGGCAAGAGTAATATTCAACCTTAAACCACCACATTTTCGTGAACTTCTATGTCAGGGGTGTCAAACTCAAGGCCCGCTGGCCAAACCTGGCCTGTGGAGTGTTTAGATCTGGCTTAAGAGGCCGCCCCGGAAAAAGAAAGGACTGGCTCATGGTGCCACTGCCAGTGAAAACGGAGCTCGGGAAAGCCGTGTACGGCCCTCCCGAGCCCCATTTTCACTGGCAGAGGGTTGAAGGAAGCTGCAGCAGCCGGAAATGGAGCTCGGAAGCCCATTTTCGCTGGCAAAGTGCTCGGGCCACTCCAGGCACCCCTGACATGAGTGACGTCGAGCTGACCATGCCCACCCTAGCCATGCTCCCCTTGCCACGCCCCGTGCCCCCAAGGTCAAATAAAACCTGATGCGGCCCTCAATGAAATTGAGTTTGACGCCCCTATTCTATGTCTTAAATCAAAACAAAAATATGTATCAATACATCACTAAAAGAACTGTAGGATTAAGCTTTTTTCTTCTTCTTCCTAACATTTTTCCTGCAAGTTCAGAATCCACTTTTGTTGAATCAACTAAATGTTTGTGCTTTGGTTGCGACAGGAAGTGACGTACCAGTTCTTTGTTGAGTTTGACACTATGGCTGTGGAAGAATTACTTTTTCAAAGTCTCCTGGTTGGCTTTCATATCTAAGGCAGGACCAGAACTCAGTCACCTGATGCCTTAATCTCTAGACTAGGGTGTGAAACTGGCAGCCCATGGGTTGGATGCGTCACGTGCAGGCCACGCCCACCCCAGCTCCCAGAATGGGAAAAACATCATTAAATGTCATGTGAGGGCAACGTGACACCGCAGGTTCAATGAACCCGTGCTCTAGACTAAACTGGCTCTATTAAGCTCATATTTATTTTAGTAATATACCTCATCATCATCATCATGATCTTTGTCATTGGATGTGTCTTCCTCCTCTTCCATCTTAATCAATGTGTTAGCATTTTCCAGCATTCCCGAAACTGTGCCATGACCATCTATAGGAGACATTCCAGGAATTGGAGGAAATCCTAACAAGATTCAACAAACAAGTCTCAAAATAACAGAAGGAAGAAATATAAACCACAAACATTTAAGGAAGTCATGATTTTAAAAGGGAAAGAGTTTAACATTTTAGTTACATTCAAAAGTTTCAAGATCTTAAAAAACTTGTGGACTACAATGATAGCCCACAAAACAAATACCAACAATTAATAGTATTTCTGGAAAAACTCTGACACAAAAATCCCAGCAATTAAGTTGAAGCTGAAATTTAATTTACTCTAGATGAAAAAATAGGAATATTGAAAATCAGAATGATATTTCACATCCATTATGTTTATACATAGAACAACTTTCCCATATTAACTATATGGTTTTAGATATATGGACAGGATGTTGTTCTGTCGCATAATTTTATCCATTTGTACTATAATATTTGTGATCATCCCAGGTAGAAATATTGCAACTTCATCCTCAAACTTTGCAACATAAATGAAATATATAAACAAAAGTACATTCTCCAGAACTCCATATATATGAAGGGTTATTCAGAGTTCTCATTTCCATAAAATCCAGAGTGTTCACAATAGTACAACAGGGGGATCATTTGGGATAATAGCAATTTTTACAATTTCTGCCAATATATAAAGATTCTTAGGGAAGTTAAACTTTCAAGCATTTGTTTGTTGTTAAAACCATTCCCATGATTTAGAGGTGACAATAGGCCATCTTTTTCTGCAATTTTGTAATGCTGTCTCAGTCTCACAACAGGGCAGAATCTGCTGAAATATATTTGGCGCATAGGAAATGTTTATGCTAGGATATTTCTCACTATTCACAACCCTGATAGTTACCCACTTACCGGGGGGGACTGGTAGTTCAGCAAAATTCACTTTTCTTCCTGCTTTATGTGCTTTTATGGCATCTTGATATTGCTGCAATCGGATATGTTGTTTAGAGAGAGAAAATACATATTTATTCCTCATTTGCTGTCAGAAATCAATATATCTTCTGAAAATTCTTTTGGAACAAGAGAGAAGAGTATGACTCAGAGTTGCATGCAAAAATTAGGTACATAAATATGAAGTATGTGTTCAGACTGGTAGAAAATTTTATTTATATTTATATTTATATAATATATTATATTACTATATTTAGTTTATAGTATATTATTATTTATATATATATATATATACTACGGATATAATATAATATATACTATATTTAATATACACAATTTGACCATGTAACTTTTGCATGAACTCCATCTAAGAAAACACTTACATTACACAGCACACAATTGTCAATGGGCTTTTTTGGCAAAGAATATTAACCCATGTCTTTGTGATTTAATTTGATGTGTCCTCATACCTGCTTATTCAGAATTACGGTAAGTCCCACTAAGTGCAATGGAGCTTACTCTTCTATAAAGGGGCACAAAATTCTAGTTAAATATGAAAGCACATTTTCATACCGTGTTATGTAGTGTTGTACAGAAAACGAAGGAGCCAGGTTGGTTTAGTGGCTAAGATTGCAGAATGGGAGATGGGAAACCTGAATCCCACTTCCCTAGGCAAGAAAGCCAGCTGAACAACCTTGGGCAAGTCAACAGCTCAGTCCTACGAAGATGGCAATGGCAAACCACTGCACTGACCTGCTGTACGCAGGCAGTGCTCAATTAATGCTCACTCATTCAGCAAACTTTCAAAGTTATGATGATGCTGAACAAATGGCTTCCCCAGAAAGTCAAAGGGGAAGCCAGCAGAAAAAGCTGGGGTAAGTCTCTCCCACCACCATACCCTCATCCAGCCCCTCTTGGTTTGAACTGCTGCTGATTTGTACTTTTCCAACCGCTACTGCAAGGCTTTTCTAGCACTGTTTTTGGATGCTGCTTAAACCTCGCTAGCACTTGTATATCCCCATACAACCTCCCTGAGCCTCAGTGCCCTCCTCTCACCCTTATTGAGCTTTGCTCAGCTCCTTGCGTATTCTCACTATGCACGTTACGCCCCCTCGCTGTGCCTATTTCGCATTCTCCTATCCCCTCCCCAACACTCATTGTGCTTTTCCTGCACCCTTAGGCACCCCCACAAATTCTCCATGAGCCTTGCCATGCCTCCCTCTCACTCTCATGCCCGCCCGTACCTGGCAGCAGCCATTTAACTGCCTGCATGCTTTGCTTATGAGCCACTTGGGATTTTCAATTTCCTGTGGGCTTCCCCACTGACTTTGTCGAGGGAGACTGACAGGAAGTTGCTTTGCTTAACAATCATGAAATTCAGTTAACAAAAGCAACCCGGACTGCAGGAATTTCTGCGATTTCTGAGAGACACGGTTGTGCTTTAGAACCGTATTATTTAGCGACAGAAATTCTGATCCCAATCTTTGCCATAATTTGAGAATTACCTGTAGTTAAGAGTTTAAGTCTCTGTGTAATTCAAGGCCGATTTGAAGTTAAAAAATAAATAAAAGCAGAAAACAAACAGCCTCTCAATTATATTTTGGTGAAAAGATTCTAAATCAATGACTCACAGGGAAGACATTGGAAACGGGGAACTATTGCCAGCATCAACTCAACCCCACCCCTATTTTTGTTTTTAACCTTGGCTATTCTCTCGTGCATCCTACTTTTCCGGCCATCACCATTTGCTTTGGCTTGAGCTGCTGCTGATTTGTATTTTTCCAATCTCTGACTCAGAGCTTCTAGCACCGTTTTTGGCTGCTGTTGGGAACCTAGGAAATGCATGCAAAAAACATACCATAAGAGCACAATCATGGAATGTGTACCTCTTTCTTTTGCTGTAATCAAACCAGTATTACTGGGTTTTTTTTTTTAAAAGCTAAAAGAAGCTTTAATTTTTCGCAACATCTTTGTTTTCAGGTTGCTCTTAAAGACAGCCATAACAACCACACCCACAATAACAACAACAACAAAGCATTTGTTGTTTGTAATTTTAATACTATAGCTAATTACAGGGCTATATCTGTAATACACATCTCACCTGGCTCTTCGTAACCTTGAAAATCTGGTTTAGTTACAAGCTGACAATTTTCCACAGGTACAGATGGGGTTTGTATTGAGGGAATCTGCATGTCTTCTGGACTTTCAAGTTCTGAAAAGAGTGTTTATAAAGACCAAGGAAATATCTGGCTACATTTCACAATAAGCCAGGAAATAGTGAAGTGATAAATTCAGTTTAAATTGGAGCACAATTTAATAAGACCCCAAGCAAACAAATCAGTACTAAGAACACCGCAGATTAAAACAGCCTACTTAAGAGGAATCTACCAAATATCCAAAAGTTCCCTTTAACTAAAACTAATTTTAATAATTTGTTGGTTGTCCAAGCAGCTACAACTGCATGGATGTAAAATAGAGGCAATGGCTTATTATGTGTTTACTAGGAAAACCAGAAAGGTATATTTATTCAAAACAAAACAGAAACAGAGGCAAGTAAAGAGCACACCTGAGATTACACACCTTGAGCACTGAAAAATTCAAGGCATCCAGATTTAGGCTTAAGCATATTCACGAATAATAATAATAATAATGCAAATGGTCCACAGCATGCAGTATACAGATAATTCTTGATTTATGACCACAACGGAGCCCATAATCTCTGTTGCTAAGCCAGACAGTTCAGTTGGGCCCCGTTTTATGACTTTTGCCACAGTTGCTAAGCAAATCACTGCAGTTGCTAAGTGAATCATGTGGTTGTTATATGAATTTGGTTTCCCCCATTGACTTTGCTTGTTGCAAGCCAGCTACAAAGGTCATGAATGGTGATCACATGAGATCGGGACAGTTCAACTGTCATAAATACAGGCCTGTTGCCTAGAGCCCTAGAGTTTTAATCACGTACTGCAACAGTTGTACGTCAGTGGTGGGATTCAATTTTTTTTACTGCCGGTTCTGTGGGCGTGGCTTGGTGGGCTTGGCAGGATACTGTAAAATCCCCATTTCCTCCCGATCAGCTGGGACTCGGGAGGCAGAGAATAGACAGGGGCGGGGCCAGTCAGAGGTGGCATTTACCGGTTCTCCGAACTACCCAAAAGTTCCGCTACCGGTTCTCCAGAACTGGTCTGAACCTGCTGAAACCCACCTCTGTTGTAAGTATGAAAAAGGTCATAGGACACTTTTTTCAGTGCCACTGTAACTTAGAATGCTCACTAAACGAATGGTTGTAATTTGAGGACTATGTTGTGCAATTGACATTAATCAGGTTCCAAAATAAAGAGGATTGCGAATCATGTAGAACTTTTTGCAAGTCTTTTAAGGACACATGTGCAGTGTTTACAGAGTAACCTAATAAAATAGATGGGGAAAAAACATATTTGCTTCCAGAGTCAATTTTTAGGTACTGGAAAACAAATGTTAAGGTACTGGAAAATTTTAAACCTGAAAATTAAAAGCTTCCATATTCTTGGGGTTTGCATACCAGTGTATCAAGAAGGTTTTTGGCTGCAAAGAGGCCTACTGCCATTCTTCATACTTTATCCAAGAAGAAAGAAATTATTTCTTACTTTCCAGGGCAGGAGGCATATCCTTGAGGTCTACGGGCTGCCCATTATCCAAGGCTTCTATAACCAGGCTAAATTTCTGAAATATAAAAATAATGTCTCAGAAGGTTAAAAGATCTAATATGCTCTTTACCAAACAATTCACAAGGCAGTTAATTTCACATAGGATCCCAAAATATGTTCAGAATCCTAAAAATCTTTCATTTAAAGTAAAACATTCTCAAGCTTCTACTCTTCTGAGTGACAAAGATATAATGCTTTATTAAAAAAATCAGAACAGAAACAATATCTCTGTGATACTGAAATTAGACCCTATAATTTATCCCTACCACAGGTACATATATCTTATCTCCTAGAGTATCACTGTACTTGCAGACAATTCTTAATTATATCAAGTCTTGATAAAGTGGGCGGCTGAAAGCCAAATGAAACACATACTTCTAATTTCGATAAATTATTCCCATTCCATAACCTAATACTGTATGTGAACATGTTATAGATTTTCTAATGCATGATTCTAACATTTTATTCCATTGTGAGTTTATGTTATTTATTTGATTTCTATAGCTACCCATCTCATTAGGCGATTCTGGGCGGTGTACATTATATAGTGATTCTAATACATAAAGAAGAAATACAGTAATTTTAAAGCTGGGTTTAAACATTGTGCTAAGCCATAATATAGTTTGCCTGGTTTTAATTTAATACATTTTTGATTAAATCCATTTGAAATAAACTGGGCTGATTCAATTAAGCATAGACGAGCAAAGGTTAAGCAAATAATAGCTTAGTGCATTGTCTGAGCTCAGTTCTTGGATCACAATTATACATAGTTTTCATTCAATTCCATAGTGGCTTTTGGAAAACACTGAATATTTAGGTATAATTGATTCAAATCGTTCATATACTGTATATAAGGAAATTCTTGGGATTTCAATAGCCATGTAACATAAAGTTGCTCAGAGAAGAATAAATATTTTACTGCAAAGCTCTCCAAATCACTGCTGTCCAGAGTTGTTGAATTACCACCCCAAACAGGTAGCACATCCAATCAATCAGTCAGTCAGTCAGTCAGTCAGTCAGTCAGTCAGTCAGTCAGTCAGTCAGTCAGTCAGTCAGTCAGTCAGTCAGTCAAACAAACAAACAAACCACTCTCAACTGGGCGCGAGGGGTTCTGTAGCCTAGATCATTTCAATATTCAGAGGGCAGCTAACTGTTGAAGTCAGGGAAGAATGTAAGATTCAAAAGCCCAACACACATTGTGGTTTGACAGAGCTGCCTTGATTTGTGAATAATGAAACCTCACCTTCCCAGTCCTCATATATTCTTTTGCCTTCTCAAGGTCACCTTTCTGTTTAGCTTTCAATGCCGCTAATTTGTACTCCTTCTCTCTTGTCACAAGCAGTGCCCGGGTGTCAGGAGGTTCGGAATCTGAACAAGATAATAAAGTCAGCCAATAAAACATCGCCTATAGAAAAATAATCATTTTTGGGCCCCGCCCACACATCTGGAACAGAAAAGCAGAAACATACTTATTTTTGAACATCCTGGGTAGGCTTCAAAATTTTTAGCAAGGGGTTCTATGCCAGATTGCTGGATGGGCGTGGCCATGGTGGGTGTGGCCTAGTTAGCCTCCTGCACCACGATGGGGCGGGGAGCTTTGCCCTCCCGGGGCTCTGGAGGCTTTCCTCGCCAGGCTCCCCAGGCTCTGGAGGCCCTCTGGAGGCCAGAAACGGGCCCGTTTAAGGCCTTCCTGAACTTCCAGTTGGCCTGTTTTTCGCCCTCTATGAGCCTCTGCACGCACCCTGCACTTGCCTGCATTCTAAACGGGCCACGTGGGGACTCCTGGGAGGGAAAGGGCAGGGCGGGTGGGGCCAGCCTGGAGTGGGATTTGGGAGTTCTCCAAACTACACAGAATCTTAGCTAGAGGTTCTTCCGAACCCCTGCGAACCTCCAAGCAACCCACCCCTGCCTGTACATAGAATGGATTCCTAATGAAAAAGCATCAACTGTAAAACTACTTACTATTTTCCAAAGTAGCTTCTGTTCCCAGGGCATCTGTGTTTACATCTTGATCCTGAACAGCAGTTCTGTTTACAGACAGCTGCTGATCACTGGGATCTGCTAATTTATGGGCTGCTGAGAGGTCTTCCATTTGTTCCTCCTCAGGTAACATTTCTTCATCTTGATCAGTTGAGACTTTAGGCAAGTCACTGTGAGGTGTAGCCTGTGGCACAGACGAAGAGCTCTTCCCAGATGCTACAGGAGGTGGCATTTCCTCTTCGTTCACTTTTTTGCCATTCTTCAACGCAGTCAGCATGGATTCCAGTGTCTAGCAATAATTGTAAGGTAACACCAAACAATAAGTTTAACAATTCTTTACAGATTTCCTAATCAAGCTCATTCATTAGATATATTGGCAACATATACCGCAGAGCTAATAAAAGAAACATATATTTTAAAGCACCTTAAAGTAACTGAAAAAATGCGTAGCTATAAACTTAAGGAAATTAACCAATCCTTATCATTCAGGATTTCATTACATGGAATCTAAACTGATGCAGATACTCTGTTATGTTTGTTTTAAGTTCTGATCTAGCCACGAGGCAAGTATTGATTTGAATAGCTTCTGCTGGCACTCTCTGGAGCCATAAAACTTAAAAATAAATTTCTACATGAATTGGATTAAAAGTTTGTCCAATGACAGCAGCTGCAGGATTGCAGCTCAAACTTTTTACGTGATCAAGTAGAAATTACATGCACTATAGGAATTCCAACTGGTAGATAAGAGTGAAACCATACTGAAATAATCTACTAGCATCATTAATTTTTACACCAACAACCAAACAAGTGAAAATTGTACATAGCAAGGCATTAACTAGGATTTACATTTCCTGAACCGATACTTCAGATTGCTCTATCAGATTCTCAGATTTTCAACTAGGGTCATGGTACTAGTACCAGAGTACTGACAACTAGTAAAACATTCCCAATTTACATACAACCCATTTGTTGATGCATGATTATGCGGGCCTAAGTGCAGGCAGTACCGTTCTCTCCATAGTATAGGCATATAACACTTTGCTGCTTTGTGAATTTCACTGGCTCCCAGTTGGCTTCTGGGTGCAATTCAAGATGTTAGTTGTCGCTTTAAAACTCTAGAAGGCATGGAGCCAGGTTACTTGCATGACTGCCTCTCCTCAACAGTTTCTGGCCATTCCACGAGATTTGGCAGAAGAGCATGCTCTGGGTCCCATCAGTGCAACACTGTCACTGGGTGGGTGTTAGGAAGCATCCTTCTCTGTCATGGCACCTGGACCAACTCCCTCTGGGATACAGGAAGTCCCAACCCAACTGACCTTCCAAAAGGCTGGCCATTTCCTTAGGCACCAGGGCTGGGGTGCCAATGGAGCTCTGATGTTGCTGGATCTCCTATGTTGTTAGTGGGAATTTTTGGTCTTTTTTATGTAATGGTTTGTGATTTTGTTGGCCACCCAGAGTATCTTTTGTAGATATAATATAAATATGCTAAATACATAATTACATAAATCACATCTGTAGGCTTTAAAGTACTAATAGTCAGTAGAAATACATTTATACTCTCTTCTCAGTTACATTTGTATCAGTTCTCTTAATATATCCTCATCAACATATTCGGGATTATCTAAATTATCAAATAATATAAATTGTAACAAATCAATTAAAGCAGGAGTGTTCTTTTTATACTTTACGTTTGTGACACTTGGCTAAAAATAAACTATTTGAATTCAAGACAAATGTTTAACATTAACCCTCAGCTAATTTTAAATTCTATTTCCCCCCAAATAGACACTCTGATTCTTTTAAACATCTATATTGTGCTTTTTACAATTATTTTTAAAGGTTAGCTAAATATCCAGAATTATTTATTAAACTTAGCTTTCTAAAGGAAAGTATACTTGAATAAATCATGGCCCAAGATACTTCATTTTTACTTTATGCAACAAACATTAAGAACCAAATTTAATCTGTATAAAATTGTAACAGAATATGATTAGCATCTACATAATGCTCTCTCCTCAGCACATTCTGTGGCACTCCTGGCTTCTGTGACCAATTCCTCCTCAGGAAAAATGCAGCACTTCGGTCAATCATCTGACTTACCTTGAGACCTCGCTCGTATCGTCGCACTTTGGCATTCTCACCAGCCTCCTTTGCGTTCAGTATTGCTGTCTGATAAGTAGCTATCCTGTCTTCTACCATCTTCTGCAATCCACTGGAAACAACAGGAGTCATCTCGAAGAAGAAAATAAAAAAGAGAAAATAAAGGAGACCGAAATAAGATCAAACAGGCCACTCAAGCATCCATACGAAACTGCTACTTCAAACATGGACAGCTTGGATATCAGACTTAAAACCAAAGATCTTGAACAGAAGAGTATTTGTGTCCTAGCACCTCCGGGCTTTTTGCCCATAGAAGCAGCAGAGAGGTGGTGGGGTACCTCCGGAAATTATGCAGACACAGGGTAACTGTAGGGAGTACTTGAGGAATTGGAAGACTCAGCCATTTCAGGGAAAGGCTGGAGAGACAGTTATTTAGAGTATCAAAGGACTACTCTCTCCTGTAGAAATGTGGGTCCAAAGCAGTTCTTATGTATACTTATAAAATTCTTTTCTTCTACTCACGCAGTATATTCAGTCATCCAAGAAGAACCAGTAGCAATTACAAACATTCTGCCAAGAGACTGATAGCCTAAGTAAATGTCAGCGTCACTGCTTATCATCAAAATTGATAGCAAACACATCTCCCAGGGTAGTTTCAAAGAGAAAACCACCACTATCACAACAGAGAAAACACATGAACAGAAGAGACTGTCCTGAGATGATAATCTTCATTTATATTGCCTACAGATTGCTTGTAAGATGATATCTTAAGGGGTCCTTGTTCATAGTTATTTGCAACCCTCCAAAAGATGTGCTCTTAATACACTATTCGGATAACATTGTTTTTTATTATTCTCTCCTTTGAAAATGTTAATGATCTTTGAAACCGCCTTAGAACAAATGCCAAAGGCTACAACAAGGCTATCTTCCAGCAACACAAGACAGAAATCTTTTAAAAAGGAATAGAAAACCTCACACCCTTCAGATGTTTTGGACTGTAACTCGATTAGCCAAAGCCAATATGCCCAATAACTGAAAACAATGAAAACTGTATCCAAGGATTGGGAATGCATTTATGATATGAATACACTGAACAATTTGGGGTAATACCAGATGATTATATTGTTCCTTTCAGCCAGAGTTACCTGTGTCTGCATATCAGTGTGGTGCTCTGTGGTTACAGGAGACGTTTCCATTGTTTCTGTGTCTTTTTCTCTGGTTTCTTCTCCATGTTCCTCTCCCAGGACTTCTTGTAACTCTGCCTAGAATAAGGACCATGGCAGTTATTGCTACAAAACAGCTATTTCCATTCCATGTTAAAATGAGCCACAGAAAATGTAATGCATCTTCCCACACTTAGTGCCCCGTAATTCCTAAACAGCACGAGCAATAGGAGCACGTGGAAATAAAAACTTTCTTAAGTGCCACTGATGAATGAATTTCTGAAATAAAAAAAATACTTTATTTCAGAATTATAAAACCCAATGATGATAAACATATCATATACAGGTAATCCTCGACTTATGACCAACCATTTAGTGACCATTCAAAACCACAATGGCACTGAAAAAATTGACTTACAATCTGTCTTCACACTTACAACCAGTACAGGAACCCCACAGTCAAAATTTGGGTACTTGACAAGTGGCATATATGTACAATGGTTGCAGAAGCCAGGGGTCATGTGATCTCCATTTGCAACCTTCCCAGCTGGGAAGATTTGGCTTCTGACAAGCAAAGTCAATGGGGAAAGCCAGATTCAGTTAATGACTGAGTAGCTTGTTTAACAATGGCAGTAATTCACTTAATAACTATGGCAGAAAGGTCATAAAATCAAGCATGACTCGATTGACTGCTTTGCTCAGCAATGAAAAAACCTTGTAACGGTTATAAGTCGAGAACTACCTGTAATATGCAACTACTTAAAATATTATTTTAGTTAAAACCTGGTATTTGGCATGGGAGAAAAAGGAGAAGCATTCTGGAATTATTTTTTTTCTAAGTTCGGTGAAATATGTTATTTAAAGGCATATAATAGATTTTTCTTTAAATTACGAACCGGTGCAATACATTCCTTTACGAATGCTAATCACAACCAACAAGTACCACAATTCAGCACACCGAGAGAACTGCCCCTGCATTAATTGTATATAATCTTAAACAGAAGCCTGGCTACGAAATTGAACTGCAGATGTGCCACTTCTTAAAGTTGCAGCTAAGAATAGTTTTTTCTTTCAAATTCTAGCCTAGGCTCTCAATCATGGTAAAATTATGTCAACTTGCCTACATCTTTTCTTGACAAATATTTTAATTTGTTATAGACAAATATTAAGTATGGAAAAAAGCTTAAGCACAACACTACTTGCAAATTTTCAATTTCCTATACTTCTGCATCCTTAGTATCTTCTGCAGAGACATGAAAGGGTAGCAAAGTTTCTTTCATATCATAAAATGGGTTTGCTTGCTATGAAACCAACCAGAAATATTTCTCCTTAAAAAAAATCAAGAAATCAATTTACTATTTCTAAAGCACACAGGATATTATATATTTCTATTGTACATATACATGTGTATCACTTGTCTTCTGACTCCCAAAAATACCATTTCAGAAGACAAATTTGATGTGATACAGTAGAATGTTTTAATACCAAACAAAACAAACCAGAATTTCTTGCATTTCCCTCTTAATACTCCTCAAATGCAACATTTGAGGCAATACAGTATATATTATTATATCCAATCTTTCTTATAAGGATCCTGGTACATTCTCAATGAATTGGGCTTCAATTCCCATAATTTTTCCAACCAACATGACTGCTTTCTCTTCTGGCTGCGGATTATAGGATTCGAAGTTTAATTTTGCCTGAGAAAAATGGTATGAATTGATGGTTCCTCTTTAGAACTAGAGGGGGAAAAGCAGTCTTCCAGCAGACTCCCATATATACCAAAAGTTCGGTATCTTCCTCCAGACCTTCATCATCATCATCATCCATGTCCTTCATGCACTCAGCAGCCATCTTTTCTATATGACCCATGGGCAAAGGGGCTGCAGAAAATTAAAATAAAAAAATCTTAAGGAAAGGAACTCAACATTTATAGTTAAAAAAGGTAATTCCCATAAATAAAAGGAAGAAGGGAAAGATCCGCAAAACATCAGTTAAAATACGGTACCCAAGGAAATGTTCTTAAGCTTTTCTTGTTTGTCAACAAATGTCCTTACATTTTCCTTTTGGTTTGGTTTTTCCAGTAGGCAAATTCTCTCCCGTAATAGCTGCTAGCTCAGCTTCTAGATCCCCATCGTCTTCTAGATCTAGCATCATCCCTTCAGGATTGAACTCTATAAAAAGACCCAGCTGTTGACAGGAAAATAATAACAGGATTAGTATCCCTGTTACACAAATGTCTATACAAGATACATTAAATTGGTAGCACTGCTTCTAACCTGTTTCATCCAATACTGATATGAATTTCAGGAATAGGGACTCTATAACAAACATTATCTGCTTACAGAGTTCTATGACATTTTATAGTAACATGAACTCTATATTGAGATTTGAAAGATATATTTTGATAACAACCTTCCTTCTAGGAACCAAAAGTGACATATACATTCTTCTCCCATTATATTCTGTGAGTACACCTTAAACTAAGAGATATTTGATCCCAAATTATCAATTTACGGCAAGTGGCAATTTGGGATTAAAATTCTTAAGATTCTCTAATCTAATGTTCCTTAAACTGAGAGGGGTTCTGCCAGTTGGTTCCACTTGGCTACCAATTCATTCTTGCCCATGCACATATGTGGTGTATTTTGCTTCAATTATTTCTCATTTCAACTATTCAGAGCAAGAGGCAAAAATAATTTGACTTTCAGTAAGAGTTTGTATTCTTATATCTGGGAGTCCCAAACTTAATTATTTTGAAGGCCTTTTCCTTCTCAAATTCTGGAGTGAGAGATGTCTGTTCAAGGGAAAAATCTGTGTAATATAATTTCCTTCTTTTTGCAAAGAGCTTAATACTTATTTTAAAATTCCATCACTTCAACTCCCCACTTATATAATGAATATAATTACCAACCACAGAGAGGACCCCTCAAAAAAGAAAAAACGGAAGAAATGTGAATGTGAGGTTTACCCTGGATTATCACACATACTATGATTTGGCACCCAGTCCAAAATGTACCATTAAATAATGTTTTTTTACTTGAGTCTGCTATGTTATATAAAGCAAAGAGAGTAAGATGATTATCTGCTTCCATCCTAGAACCACAAAGGGAAAGGAAGTTCCAAGAAATACATTATGTGGTTAACATTTTACAAAGCACTATTTGTACTAAATTAACCCAACACTCCTAGGTGTTCTGGAAACACACAAAAAGGATCTGCCTTTGGAACTCAAAAATAAGGCAATTGAACTAAATATTTCTCCTGGACCCAGACTTTATTCATTATGGCAAAGAACAGGGATAAGTTTTACTCCAGATGTTGGGTCTACAATTTCCACAGAGTTAATGGGAATTGATTATTCATATTCTATGACATTCTTTATAATATATACAGTCTGGCTTCCATTCATTTTTAACATTTGTATTTTAAGTAAAAATAAAAATGCCAAGTTTAGGAAACTCTACTCAGTTTGCCAACCGAGTCCCGACCTCCGCGCTTTCCTGGGCCGCTTGTGGAATCAGGCTCTGACTGAGGCAGCAAAGGCGCAGGGGGCTTGCCCAGCACCGTTTTAAGAGATGGCAGCGTCCAGAAGGACTGAAGTGCTGCGTCTCTATCAGGCCTTGCTGAGAGAAAGCCAGGCTTTCAATGCCTACAGCTATAGGTAGGAAGACAGGAGCGTCTCGGGAGCAGAGCCTTCGGTGCCAAGTCCCACTTCTGCCCCCATAAAAAATCATACCCCACCCCACCCCCACTCATTATAAAAAACCAAGTGGAAGTGAGGATCCCGCTGCCTGGAACCACCCAAAAACGTGACACACGGGGCTACATTCGTAGTATAAGACGCACCCTCTTTTGGGGGTGGTGGTAAAAAGGTGCGTCTTATACTCTGAAAAATACGGTACTTCATTTTTCTAAAAAACTGATCAATTTAATTCCACTAGTTTACTATGTCAGGCAGTTATAGTCAAATTTTTATAAAATAGCTGGCATTTATTTAGGTAACAAAGGCAACCATCACCTTAGTGGCATTAGTAGCAACTATTGTCAACTATTAAATTTATGAAAACAAAGAATAGATTTAAATCAGTAATTGTCAAACTTTCAGTATTTTTTCCATTATTTTAAAGAACAGACTCTCCTCTGAATTAGTAAGCATTACCCATTTTCCCAATATTTGTGGTTTTAAAATTTTTTGTTAAAAATCTAGGATACCTTATATGAAAATAACTCAGACCACCCCACAACTCTAACAAGAGAAAATGTTATGAATCACTTGCTGGGCTTTGTATCAGATTTGATTTAGATCTAACAAAACCTGAAATTGCAAAAAGCTGGATGCATGGATCTCAGTCAATCTGTGTCTCTTACCAATACGTAAATGTCTAATTAATTTAAATGGTGAGTTATTGAAGAAATCTCTACTTCTCAAAGCATGAGGACCTCTAAGTCATTTCTGAATTACAGTTACAAAACCACACTCTGCATAAAGGAAATCATCCTTAACTGATACACAGCAAAAAGGAGTAACAGAAGAAATATACCTGTTTTGCGGCAGCTCCTGCCTGACCCTTGGCCTGGGGGCTTTTCCTGGGTCTTCTGCCAGGCATGCTGGTTCATCAACAGCCAACAAAGCCAGGTTGCAGAATCCAGAAAGATAAAAATTACCTGGAGACAATGAGATTCCAATGCAGCAAGATATATATATTTGCAAGAACACTATATACACATTCTCAATTAAAAACAAACAAACCAAGAGCATCCTGACTGGGGGGGAAATTAAAGATACTAGACTGCTGCCATTCCCACTTGATCTTAATTCTAAGATATGCATATTGTTAACTCTGTTTTCTCTAACTATAGTACAAAAGCAGAGATGTGCATCATTGCTTCTGGAAGATACTTATGGCTTGGATTTTCTTCTTCTAATACAGGTAGAAAGCCAGAATTATTATTTTAAGATCACGATCACATAACAAAACCTAAAACAAAGGAAAACTCCCACACTTCAAACTGTTTACAAATCTAATGAGTAATATGGAGGAGGATATTTTCAGCCCTTAGATTGGGGAGTGGACAGTCAAGAGGCAAGACTACACTTATACAACAGCAGAACGTACTTAAGGTGCTAAGAACTTATTCAATGTCAGAATTTATTTATTTTTAAAGCTAGAACCCCCAAATGATCCCAGTATATAGCATAGTCTTGGTTTTCTGTTTATGCAGTAGAAAGCAAACCCTCAGTTACTTCCACAAAGGCACCACTAAGTTACTTTTCAGACAGGTTGGCCTTCAACTTGCATAATTCTATATATGTCAGCTTGGAGATTAGGTGCCACCAAAAGCACCAGGTTTTAAGGAACTGCTTATCACCTCCAAAATCAGTTCCGAATTCAGTCGGGGCCCCACTTAACCCCTAGACCTTCAGCGTGGAGAAAGAAGGGGGCCATCTACACGGAAGACAAAAAGTTGAGTTCAAGCAGCTTGACCTGAACCACCAACCTACCAGATGACTTGCACCTCTGCAACACCCAGCGGTGTCTTCTCAAGAGGCAGAGCCCATCCCTATCAGCTGACCTCAAAGGACAGGCCGGTTTCTGGAGGACCCTTTCCCACGGTCAGATACGCCCAACCAAGCGCACGCACGTGTGAACCCAACCACAGCAGAGGCTCCAGCCGACAAAGGGTCTCAGCAGCCAGCCCTGGGGCTTAAAAAAAAACAACAACCCCAAGAACAGAGAGCACCGCTGCTTTCAATTCATAACAAACCTTCCCACTGAGCAGGAGGAGGAGGGGCAGATGGCAACTGCTTTCTCTCGGGCTCCAGGGAGATGAGAAGGCGTCCTATTATCTCCCTTCCATCAAGGCAAGCGGCCCGGGGAAGGAGGGGGGGGCACGGCTCCACCTCCTGCCGCAGCCGACGGGCTGCCCAGCGGAACAGGCAAAAAGGCCCCGGCGAGACGTGCACTTCCCCTCCTACTTCGGACTCAGCTTGGGGCTGCACCAAGGGGCCCCGCAACACGCATGCGCGGAGGTTTATTCATTTTTTTAGAGAGCGAGATGGAGGCGCCGACGTGGGCGGAGCCTGAGCGCGCGAGGCAAAACAGGGTACTGTAATAATTGACTCCGAGGCCGAAGCAAGAGGGAAAGACAGAGGTGGGGGAGGGGGAGAAGGGGCGTGGCTGAAGTACTGTTGCCTTTCGGTGAGGTAAATGTGTAGCTCGCCCTTCCCAACGTCCAGATGCTTTGGACTTCAACTCCCATCATCCTTCAGCCGAAATAAGGGTTATGGGAGTTGATTTGAAAACACCTAGAGGACGCCAGGTTGAGGAAGATAGTTCTAAGTGCTTTTTATGTTTCTATAATTATAAATTCTATAATTATTTAGCAACTCCATTTGATTTTTTTTGGAATGATCACTCTGAACAGACACTTCTGAGACTTTTCAGACCTCTAATAAAAATAACTACTCAAAATTAGGTTCTGTAGGCCCAGAATTGTTAAGCCCATAAAATGATGATTGCTTCTTTTTCAGGCTGTCTTAAATAAAAGCAGCCCTTCTTGTAACGGAAACTGGCTTTGCTCCCTTGAGTTTATCTTTACTGTGAGAATGCAATCCAACTGATGCTTTTGATCCTCTCTGGTATTTTCTTCAGGATACACTCTGGTTTTATTGTGATCTTCATTGGGTTGTGCTAAGTCATAATGTATAAGTATATACAGTATGAAGCCATCCACAATGGTGGCAGAGCAAGGTTTATGAAGCTTTCAATTTTTAATAATTGTGTTTAGATCATTGTTTCCAGATAATACAATGGCCCGCTACAAATGGAGATAACTGCTGGAAGCTATAACTCAACAACATAAGGAGAGCCATAGAATTCTCCTTTATTTCATATTATATTATTCAATGTGTGTGAAACCATCCAATGAGATGTATGAATCACCAAAAGGCCCACAATCTTAAATATAGGTAATAGTGCAAAATTCATATTTCTAATGTGCTTTCTGTAATTTTAGATTGGCATTAGTTGTGTTAACTGAATAGGCGGCTTTGTAGTTTATGACTTAGCATTATAAGAAGTAAGAATTCAAAAATAAAAAGTATGTTGATGATGAAAGGGGAATAATGAATGGAAACTTGTTATACTATAAAAGTATTTCTCTTAAGTATTTAGTTGTTGAACATTTGTAACACATAAATATGTTTGAGTTCAATTATATCTCTTAGGGAACCGATTTGGTTGCGGACTGGGACATTCGGGAAACGAGGTTCTACTGTATAAGGTATGCTTGAGACCTGGGTGTGGCTCTGGACTCAAAACTTTATGTTGGAGTTGTAGTCTGAGACCCACCGCATTTTGCAAACTGCTTTCATTATTTTATAATAGTAATAAAATTATTTTTGTTTTCATTGACTCAAGTCTTGTTGGCTAAATTCATTCCCAACAGCATTATTTGTAAACCAATACTAATGCTGTTTTTGACTTAGCATACGTGTCAACAATTCATAGTTAAGGAATAATGAATAACCAATGTAACTGATTAATCCAGTTAATAGTGAACCAGTGATCAAGACAATGTAAGATGATGACTAATAATCTGAGAACTGCTACCGTATTAAAACGATCCATTTGGATGGAGTGAAACCTAGATTGAAATAGACCATATTTTTCTCTAAAGAACTGTTCTTGATCGAAGAACAGGCTGCCTCGTTTTTTTAAATGGATGAAAAGTGATTTCATCATCTCTTGAATTACTTCAGTGCTTTATAAACATAATTGCTTTGGAGCTTAAATCACTTCCAAACTAGGCCAGCAGGTTTGTTCACTGAAATTACTACATACAATATTATGTTTTGTTATTTGTACTAGCTATCAGTCTGTTTCCATAACCAAAGTCTTGATATTATAGTTGAACATTGTAAATAGCATGTTATCAAAGATGTATTCTTTCCTGAGTAGTGACGTACTTAAAATGTTCTGAAGAGGAAGCATTTTGTTGTATATTTTTGAGTTTTCGGATGTTTCCATGCTAGGTAACTTTTATTTTCCTAGCTTATTTTTAAATGCATTTAAAAATTTCCATCACCCTATCAACCTTTTTAAATAATCAATTACAAAAATTATTAGTTTTAATTTAGATTTTTTTTCTCTATAGAAATGTGCATGAGATGAAAAGCATTTAGAAATAATTTTGTGCTGGAAGTTCTACCAAACAATTTTGGATCAGCCACAACTGGACTGAAATAAAACCTGAATATCTGTGTTTTGCCCAAAGAAAAATCAAGGAATTACAGGTTGCACTGCCATCTATTGACCATACTACATAGAAAAAATATTTCAGGTTTAATTAAAATACAAAGCAAATGATGATTGGATGAATACTTTTGAATGATATGATTTATTAAAGTTTTCCATATTTCAATTGATAAACTCTTTTTTTATTTCTATTCAATTGCGTCCAATTCTTGGAGACTGCTTGGACAAGTCCCAGTTTTCTTGGCAAGATTTTTCAGAAGTAGTTTGCCTTACCTCTTTCCTAGGGCTGAGTGAAAGTGACTGGCCAAAGTTCACCCAATTGGCTTTGTGGCTAAGGCAGGACTAGAATTCATGGTTTCCTAGTTTTAGCCTTTAACACCAAACTGGCGCTAAACTTTACATTACTACTAGCATTTCATTTCCAGCTAAAGTTATAAATAGGTTTGCAATAATCAAACCTGTAGTTAAGAATAGTTAGTAAACTTTTGAAAAGCAGTTGGAAGAAGTACTTTACAAAGTATAGTTATCATGAACAAAACAAAAATTTTCAAAATATTAAAACAACTGTGATGGATTATTTCCAATGCTGCTTAAAGATTACCACCAACTGTCTGTGCGGTAGTTTAGAATACTACGGTAGTTTAGAAGACAGCTAATATGCTTTGCAATGAATCTCTTTCCATTTTTTTCTACAAGCCTAATATTTTGAATACAGTATTTTGGAAGCTATCTAAACATGGGATAAGGTGAATTTGCATGAACCTCCATTGGGATAAAATCAATTTTTAACTAAGCTTCAACTGGTAATAGTGTTATAAAGTAGAGTTTATAGTAATACCGTAGTGTAGTATAATATAGTATAGTATAATATAGTATAGTGTTATAATGAGAACACAAACAACTGGATTATTTTTTTAAAAATAGTTATAATTATAAACACTATAAAATAACTAAAATAAGTTTAAAAACAAATTTCAAGTATTAATCAGCATCATTATTTAAAACAAATCTTATTAAAATTTCATATTTTTGGCATTCTGATCTTGCTTGAGTGCATACATAACATCATTCTGGCTAACATTGAGTCGAATTCGCATGCCAAGGTACTTGGCATGAGATTCTGCCAGCAAAAGTTTACAAGCACCAAGTCGGGAAGAAATTGCCATTATATTTGAAACAGTAGGTGTTGGCAGGCCTTCAAATCTACATAAAGCAACATGGTGATGAAATATCTAGAAGTGGAAAAAACAAAACTGAAGGTTAAAAACAAGCAGGTTAAGGGAATAATTTCTAATTACTTTCCTCCTCTTTCTATAGGAAAATAATAAGATACACCTGTGGTTCTCAACCTGTGGTTCTCAGACCCTGGGGCGGGGTTTGGGGGGTCTGTGATGTGAAGGCTTGAAGAAATATGATCTAAATCCTGAGTTAATTCTTGGAGGTACCTGGCCATAGTCTGTGGCCACAAAAGGTATTTAAAGGGGGTCCATGGTGAAGAAAAGGTTGGGAACTGAGAAACACCATTTTTCAGATACAGTATGTATATACAGTGGTACCTTGGTTCTCAACTGCTTTGAAACTCAGTGAATTTGGTACTCAACGCATTTTGACACAAAACATTTTTCCTGGTCATCGTTCGTTTGGTACTCAACGCAAAAGCTACAACTTGTCAGTGTCGGCTGCCTTGTGACTCACTATATTATTCCTTATGGGAAAAATTCATTTGGCACTCATCATTTTTGGTACTCATCATGCTTCCTGGAACCAATTAACAATAAGTAGTAGGTTACCACTGTATTCTGAAAATTATTAAATGATTGTCAAATAGATAGTCTGGATTGAATGTATGCAATTTGGAAGAATGTATAGTATGGTCTGACACAAATACTGTAACTATATCAAAAATATAAAAATACAGGCTTGAGGAGAACTGCCGAAGACTTGAAGCACTAATCTAATTAGTGCATATTTGTGAATTGGAATAAAGAGCTACGCTGTATAAAATGTATTAAATAGTAATTTCCAATGAAACGATACATCCACAAAATATAACTGAAGTCTTGAAAAATTAGCATTTATTTTTACCTGCTGAATTGTAGCTTCTTCCAGTCCTAACCTATGAAATTCTGCAATTGTGGCTTTCAAGAATATTTGCTCCTGCAGTGAAGCGTTCCTAAAAGAGAATGGAACCTCAACAAAATTAATCAGCATAATAAAAAGTACATCTCAGTGTGTTAGACACTATATATAGCTTCTACTTGGTGGGTTGCAAGAAACATTATGTTGACTTACAAGGCAGACATGTATTCCATTCAGTGTACAATTGAAGTTATCTCAATTGTGGCCGCTTATAAAAGTAAAAATTCATAGGTTGGTAAGGTTGTAAGCTCTGGTCCATAGAATGGTGATAATTGGAAGAAACAAGGATGAGTTTGGGGGATAAATGTGTAACCCTGTGCAATATGTAACATAAATAGATGAGTGAGACCAAGCTAAACAAGTCCCAAAAAAGGAACCAGGATATTTAGAGTACCGAGCATGAGTGAGAATGGTGGCAATTGATGGGTATCTCCTTCGGAAAAGGTCTATTTCAAATACAGATAATCTTTGGATTATGATAGCAACTGGGAACAGAATTTTTGTCCCTAAATGATGTGGTTTTAAAGTGTGATGTCACAGCTGTATTGCTTCACAACAGTAATTCCAACATCCTGGTTGTTGTTATTGAGTGAGGACTTCATGTGACCACGATTTCGAAATTCCTGGCAGCTTTCCCATTGACTTTGCTTGTGGGAAGCTGGCAAAGAATGTTGGAAATTGTGATCATGTGACTGAAGTTTGCTGTTGTAATTGTGAGCTAGGCACTGAATGCTCAGATCACAGCCATGTGACTGGGAATGCAGTGATGCCTGGAATTCCAAGGACCAGTCTTTACCACCATTTGTTCAGCACCATTATCTTTTAATGCTTGTCGAACAAATGGTTGTAACCTTTGGACTGCACAGATCATTTTTTCTTATTTTTTTCTTTTAATGACCCTATAAACCCTTGCATCAGGGAGGGGTTATTGAGCAGAGCTTGAGTGTTTACTGGCCAGATGCCCTTCCTGATGCCTATGTGGAGTTCTCAGCAGACAATTATTTCTCAGCAGAGAGAAATATCCACTGCTACTTAGGATCAAACCCACAGCCTCGTGATTCTGACGCAAGAGCTCCAACTCTAGGCCACCACACCGCTGAGACCAGATTTTCCTTTATGGTACTGAAAAAGAGAAGGTAAACTATTTTATTACCTAATTGCATTTATATATGGAGATGAGAACATTTCATCTACAGCTTGCATAACATGTGCCATGTTGACTAATCCAGAGGCACCTCTTTTGCTATCAAGTTCACAGATTTCAGTGGACCTTCTGCAGATATCAAGGCACCGTCTTGCATCACCAGACAAAGCTGCAACCTAAAAGGTATTGATTAAAAATGAAAGTTGATCATTTTCCCTACATTGCAACACCCAGAAGAAAGGATAGCTATTCAATATTATTGAATGTGGAATATTTGTTTTACCCAGAAATTCCCCTTTTCCATGCTAATTCCGTTTCCATTCGTTACAACCTGTAATGCTGAAATCTGGAAATTGCCTTTGTTTAGAATGCTGTGTGTGTGTGTGTGTGTGTAGGAATGAGTAAGATTTTCTGATTAATTTCTTTAAAAAAAAGTGATCTTTTAAAACAGAGGCTTTAGAATTCAGACAAAATGCCTTTGGTCACCTCCCATTTGGTCTAGTGTAATGAGTTCTACATGAGGCTGCCCTTGAAGAGCACTTGAAAACTGCAGTTAGTCCAGAATGCAGTGGCATGGAGAGTAGTGGGCATATTGCAGTCTGACCTACGCAATAGGTAGGTCACTACTATTGCATAGGTCACTACTGAGTTTGCTACAGTGCCCCCTAGTACACTTCCAGGTGCAATTCAAGCTTTGTTGCACCTAGAAGCCTGACCTGGGCCCAGCTTAGTTTTGGAACTGCCTATTCCTGGTAATTTTTGCCTGTCCCACTAGATCTGGCAAGGTGAGAATGCTCCGAAGCTCCTCAGTCAAATAGTGTTAACTGGTGGGGCAAAGGAAACTGTACCTTCTCTGTCATGGCCCTTACCTTATGGAACAGTTTCTCTCCTGAGGTACAGATGCCTATGACCCTTTCACCTTCAGGAAAGCAGTGAAGTTACGGCTTTTCCCCCAGGCAATGGGGCCAAGCTGTTGAGGGAGCTGGCATTGCATGGTTGATGCATGCAAATTTTATTGGGGCCTCAATATTGTTTTTAAGTGTTTTTTTTTATGTTGACTACAATGTGCTTTTTATGTTTGTTCATTGCCGAAAGTTCTGTCTGATAAATGGACACCCATATAAGTTTGCTAAATAAATAAATAAAATGGATATATTTTGTGGATTTGATTACTGTCGTCTTCACTTCCTTCAGAAACCTGAAAAACTGAGACACAATAATGAAGAACCTCTGAAGCACTTATTTAATTTTTTTCTAATTTATGATACGGATGTCGATCCATCCGTTTGGTACATAGTTTGTATTTTACAGTTAGAGCTCAATCATTAACTACTAAGAGCAGTGTTAATTTTTAAAAAATCCACACAGCTGCTGCTATGGTCAATTTACCTTTCTAGAAATGAACTGAACTGCATCCTCTTCAAAGGCTTTTAACTGATTGATCCTGGATGAAATAACTTCTTGTAACTGCTTGTAGGTGTACGGCTGGAAAGACATTCGGGTAAGGCCCTGCAAAATGGAAAACAAACTTCTTGAAAGCTCTTGAAATGGATATTCAATAAATCTGACAAACTGTATGAAATGTAGAGATAGAATAAATTATAGGATGTGCAGTTGTGTTTAATCTTATATGATGGCTTTTCTATCCAAAATGCTTTTTAATTATCTTATATGGAAACTGAAAATGTATGCACCAAATAGTCATGCGATTTTAGGTGTAAACTACTGAAATGTTTTATTCAGAACTTGTGATATTATTATTGCAAGTAGTTTTTCCAGAACTCTATGCATTCCAGCCTATTATCATGGGTTGAACACTCCCACATCAGAATACCTTCTTTCTTCTAGCACTACAAGGACTCCTATGTTTGATATCTAGTTCTATAAATGATCAGTTTCAGAGTAGAAAAATGCAGTAATCAAATGCATAACGCCATTGTTTAAACTCCTGGTAAATGTTATCTACCAAACTTTTCTTTATTCAGACCATATCTAAAGTGACATCTCAAACAATTAGGTTGAGAATTTATCTGGAATTTTTCTCATACCAGTAACAACTGATTGCAGAGCACAATACAGTAATATCTCATTCCCTTCTTTTTCGTTAATTTATGAAAACATCATGAATGCAACATAACCACAGTAATAACAGTTGAATAGACGTACCAGCCTGCTGGCTACTCTTTTCATCATTATTCTTTCAGGCAAATCCATAGTGTTAGCAATGGCCAAAACAATTAGCTTGGCATTTTTCTGGGTGGGCCAGTCAAAGAGATTGTACATTACATTTTGTTTTCGAGTCCATAGAAGATCAAGCTAGATTAAGGAAGAAATCGATACAATGTTACAGATGAAGAAAATATATGCTACAAAGATGGTTCTATTTTTTTTTAAATTCTGCAGAAAAGTATTATTTTGGATTAACCTGATTCAAATACAACATGCATTATTTTTAGTTTTTCTTCACCTATGGATAACACTGCACATATAAGTATCCAAAGAAAAATACTGTATATTTCTTTCTCTCTATCAATATATTTCTATTTTAAGAACAAGTGCTTGTTACGTAGCTGGAACTGAAACCTAGAACTGAAATGCACAGAAATGTATCAGTTTAGGAATGAACATAGAAAAAAGCCCCTTTGCATTCTTTTTTAAAGACTTTAAACTCAGCAGAGATGGTTTTTATTTTTAATTAATATTTGTAGGCTCCTCTTATTCAGGTGAAGAGAATGAAAGTGTTTTGAAACAATTTGCATTGTTTTTATTGACAAGGATGACCACTTCAGACCATTTCAATCTTACAACAGCCCCATGATTCTGAAATACATAAACACATTTTTAAAAAATCTAATATAACCACTCCCACATTACCTCATCCACAACAAGTACTACAGTTTTCTTTTTTGATCCAGGTGTGCAAAACATCTTTTTCAGAAGTTCAGCCGCGTGATTGGCAGTTGTCTTCTGGCCTGTCAGTAGCTAGATTAAATTAAATGGAGACTGGTGTTATGATCTTGTGCAGCAGTAATGAATTCTGCTATAGCGATAGTATAATTCTATGTATGTTTATCTAGAGGTAAATCCAACTATATTCAGTTGTGGCATGTCAGCTTTGGAAGGACAGATGGAAGAACTCACCTAAAAAGTATAAATTTGCAGAATTACAGTACCTCCAATTTGTCATAATGGAACCTATCGGTAATCTCCAGATAAACTTTCTGTCAGACCTACATTCATTTTTTTTATGTTAAACACCATTAGATGGTAAAGTTATAAACCCACTTGGAGTTGGAAATATTCATAATAAAAGACATAATTTGTCTGTTTTGTTATGAATATAAAACAGGAAGAGTGAAAGGAGAAATGGAAGGACACAATGAGTTTTTTTTAAAGCTAAGGCAGTTGAGATCAGGCAGAAGCACCCTTATAAAACTGCATTTTTAAGGATCTTTTCATATGACCCATTATTTTTCTCTTGTGGGAGATGGAGTCCTGTGTTCCTTTTTGTATTGAGAAATAACTGAGAAATACAAAGAGGTAAGAATCTTTTCCTCGTATACCTAACTTCATCCAGCTTGACCATAACAGCCAGATCTTCACTTTTGTTTTAAATACTAAACTATTGTAAATGTTTTAAAGAATGGAGCTTGATGCATAGTCAGGATTTTAGATTGTTTAGAACATTTGTTAATTTGCTTTTTTTCAGGAAAGTTTACTCTCTAGTTTTATTTTTATTATTATTACTATTTTATATTACTATTACTACTACTACTACTATTATTATTATTATATTTATTTGCTGCCAATTTTCCCATGGGCGGCCAAATTTATAGTTAAAACTTTTCTGGCTGTTTCTTTTCATGTATTATTTCATTTATAAAAGTCTATTATTCATTTTTCTGTCATATATATATTATTTCAGTAACAAATAATACTTTTCATGGTAATTGTTTTACTATGGATTGTGTGTTTAGGAGTAAAAGATACATTTCAGGGAGAGATAATTTAGTGCAATTATTCTACTTACCGGTATGTTGTATTCAGATAAATGTCTACAGCATATTCCAGCTGTACTAATCAAACCTGTTAATCTTTAATAGGCATATCTTAGAATGTTGATATGGTATACTTCTTCCACTTTATTAATGTGATTTAAGTATTGTCTGAAATTGTGCAATTTGTAATATGCATCCTAAGAATCCTTTTAAAAATTTGCCTGAGAATCCAATCATTAATAAACTCCAAATATTTCCCTGGATGGTAACACAAACAATGAAGCACATCCGTCAGCTCATACACTTGGTCTAACCTTCCAAAAGCATTGCCTTTAGTCCCGATTAACTTCAGAAAGCAAGGCCCACAGTTGTTAATCTGCCTATGTGTTTACACAATATATTTGGAGAGATATCTGCATTAATTGCTGAATTTTTGAACCTTGAATCATTCCCTGATCACTTCATATTTAATTAGCTGTAAATAAGTACTAAATTATTTGCAATCTTCCAAAATTTAAAAGACAATCATTATCCACAAGCCATAAATTGTATTAATAGTGTAGACATACAAAGAAACACATGTTGTGTGTACACCTGGAATGAAGAGCCAATGTATATTGGTTAAGATGTTGAACTAGGAGCAGGAAGACTGAGGTTTTAATCCTCCATAGGTATGTAAGTCATCTGGATGTGTCTGGGCCATTCATTTTTTCTCAGCCAAGACTAAGAATATCTACCAACTTCCATGGAAACAATGTTCTAGATTACACTCCATAATCAAATTATTCATCTTGAAGGCAGGGGCTGAAAACACTGTCACGTATCAAGAAAAATAATTACACACACACACACACACACACACAACTTATGGCTTTTGTATACAACACACTCCTAGTGACAGGCAAGCTCACCCTCTGAATTTAAGAAAAAGCTTCTTGCCTAAGTCCATTTTTCTCAAGCATATTCACCTTTAAAATGAGCACATAGGCTTGGTTGGGATCAGTCAGTTTCATTCCATTAATCTCTATAAACTGGAAAGCTGGTATCTCGTCATTTTCTGCTGCCTGCTGAAGATAATGAATAGCTTCATGGACTGTTGCTGTTTTGCCTGTTCCAGGAACTCCAGAAATGTACATACACCTGAAACACAAGAGAACCAATACTAAACTAATCAGGAAGATTTCTGTTTTTCTAATAAAAAGATGCCTTATACGACTTTAGAACAATTGTGCCCTTAGTCAGATTAAATATGATTAATGACTCAGCTGTAGCTTTAGCTATGTTGATTGTTCCTGGAACTTTTATAAGGAAATTCTGAAAATGTGTTATTTCTTTAACTCCTACTTAAAAGCCCAAAAAAATTACTTAACCCTTTTTAAAATTAAAATAATCACAGGCAAGTGGATAGATCTGAGAAGCTTCTACATGGACAGTTCCACACCCAATGGACTGGGTAATAAAGGTGAAGATTTCAGAAATCGAATGTTCTTACCAAATTGCGGCCAAAACATGTTATTAAGTGCTTATTAATAAACAAGGTACTTCTTTTAATCCGTCTAATAAGAATACATGACTTTCAAGAAATTGTAAAAGGCATTGTAATCTTATAGAAAAAGAACTTTTAAGCAAAAACTTGCTATCATTGTTTTGGCACTTCAACATGACCTGGATTTCTCTTTTTCCTTCCTCTTTAATGAAACTGAAAATTGATGAATAGCATGCTAAGAAACACTCACCCTCCTGTACCATCAAGAAGCTTGCTTTCTATAAAGTTACAGATATCCTGGAATTCCTTTTCGCGGCAGGGCAAGGCTTCTGGGACAGCAGATACATGCAGTCTGTCAATTAAAGCAAAAGAGGAGGAAAGAGAAGTCAATTCTAAAGATCCCGGTTATATGATTTCTAAGTAAAGTGCTAGGCACAGAATAAAATTTATTAAGAGTTGTTATGCAAACGTTCTAAAAATTCATTTCAAATAGTGCTGACTTGAAAAAGGGGTGGTTTTCTTTAAGGTGACTTTATAACTTCAATGCTAATCCAAAGTAAAAAATATTTTATATGGAAACATAAAACAGGAAGAATAAGACATTCATAACAGAATGGATGTTTATTTAAAGGTACCATTATATTATCTCTTACTGTAATAAACAGTATCATTTACATCACCCTCAAAGGCTAACTTTTAGCTTCTCTTCCTTTAACTACATTATTATTTATTTCTTCCCTTAGGAAATACCAGAAATATTTTACTTTACCTCATTCTTGCCTCTTCTAGTACATTGACTGGCTTATGTGCAGTCTGATTTCGGCTGCGTATTCTTGGGGTAGCATTACGTGGAGTTTTTGGAGTACTTGGTTTAGACTGCAAGAAAAATCATTGTTATTTTCTCCTTTACAAACATAATTGTTTGCATTTTGTTTTGTTAGAAACTGCTAAAAATAGTAATTGAAAAAATTAAGCCAAACTTTTGTAATGTTTAATACATTATTTATTTGGCATAGAATTTAAATGAATATTCAGTGCAAAATTGGACTGAAAGAAGGAAAGGTGGAAACAGTTTTACATTATTTCCTCTTTGGAATTTTGTAGTTCACCTTGTAGTCAGTTTCGTGTTGTGGTTAAAGATACTGGACTAGGAGCAGGGAGACCTGTATTTTCATTCTCCCTTGGGAATAAAAGCCAACTAAGTGACTTAGAGCTAATCAACACAAGAAGAAGACCGTGAAATTAAAAAAACAAATCCTGAAGGATTGGTAAATCATTTCCAAAAATATTGCCAAAACTGTATTGATCTGTTCAGGTTGCCAGGAATTGAAATTGATTTAAATGAATCTAACACACATACAAAGACACAGCCTAGCTTGATCAGGTAAAATGAAGATGATATTATTTGACTACAAATATAACCACTGTTCTTCTCAGTTATCTCCATTTATACATTCCAAACTGAATTTTATAAATGCCTGAAATTGTAAAACCAAGAGCTTATTTTATGTTTATATGATTGTTGAAAGTACTTTTCCCCCTGTTTTTAGAAATGCCTATAGCTCTTACACTATTCCTTGGATCCTTGGCAGGTGTCCCCATGGATTGGTTCTTTGAGAACTTGGGAGAAGTGAATTTTGTTTGCCTTTTAGGTGTATGAGGTCTCTTGTTGTCTTCTTCATCACTGTTACTTGAATCAGAACTTTCCAAGGAACTAAGACACTTCTTACTCTTGCCTTTATTTCCAGCTGCATTCAAAATACTAAAGAAAGAAATTAGATACATCACATTTTGAATTTTGGACAATAAGCCGAAAAAGAGACAACACTGGAACAACACTGGCTGAAGACTATGATATTATGATCAGCCAGGTATGAGCCCATGTTCAGGCAGAGACATGGTGATAGAAAATACTACTTTATCTAAGATTCTTTTAAGCCTGTGATGTGTAAGAAATCACAAGGGACCTCTGAACTGAGATCAGCCACCTTTAAATTAAATCCCTGTCCTTTGGAGTTTTAGAGGATTAAATGCCACAGGTTTTGAAAGGTGTGCTTCCTCTTCAAAAAGGCATGGAAGGCCTAGCTATCCAGAGAACTATCATCCCAAACTACTGTTCTGTGAAGGAATGTCTTAACGGATTCTGGGAAAACAGAGAGGGAAACAGGGCTGTTGCAAAAGACACTTCAGTCAAGGGAAAAGAAAGCATGAGAAACACCTCCAGTTATTTTGCCTTAATCACATTAGGTATTCCCTAAGCTAGATAGCTATCTTGAAAAATATGGGAAACAAAACAACTTGGAATTCTGTAACTATCTACTTTTTGCTAATAAGATATTGGAAGGCAATCTTGAAAGCCTCTCAAGCACCTAACATTTGGTTTGCAAGGGAGATTAGACAACAAACTACAACTAAAGAGTCTTGATATCTCCAGATATTTGGCTATATCTCCAATAAACTCTGCAATGGCCATGCTGACAAATGGGTATGGCCATTTTAATTCAAAATTTGGGATATAAGCAAATTCTCTACTCCTAAGTGGAAAGCAAAGGTGAGATTACATGCATCAATCTTATCATTTAAACTGCAACGTTTAAATATCAGATTAAAAAAAGTAGGTAAGGGTAAATAAATGTCCTATTTGTCAGGCCTACATTTATGCCTGTTGGATCTTTGGCCTACCACACTTTCTATTATTCTACTATGCATTTCTCTATTGTGGGAAATTGGAAGGGGGGATAGTAAGGAGTTGGAGATATGTAGCCATAATAACATTCTTTCTAGAATGCCAAGGTCATCCTTTGTCTT
>JANHFT010002558.1:47569-58761 GCA_032467955.1 Pseudoxenodon macrops
AATAAGGCCAAGGCCATATTTCGGGGTTCAAAAGAAAATAAGACCCTGTCTTATTTTCGGGGAAACACGGTATTTAAGGAAGAATTCTACTGTAAGGGTTATCATACTCTGGTATCATACTCTGTTACATTCCTATTAGGCTTTGGGTCATAGTGTTCCCATTTTAAAGTTGTTTGATGTCACAGCTCCCCCAAATTTCTTGCTTATAGACATGTGAAGTTTATTTAGCTCTTTATTTATATCTTAACTCTATTCTAAAGAAACTTCTGCCAGTAAAAGAACTTAAGAAATAGTGGTGGTGGTGGTGGGGATTCTATGCTTTCCTCCCTTTTTTAATGATATTAAATTCCATAAAGTATTTGCTTTACATGCCTAACAATTGAGAGGAAAATTAAGTAGTACAATATAGCATGTGTTTATGTTTAGCTTTTACAGGTAATAAATTGTGAGCTATAAAAGGACATCTGTTGAAAATAATGGAAATGTATATCAGCAAATACATTATTTGTTTTGCTTTTAGATGACTTTCAGACTGCCCAGTTATTGGCCTTGATATTAGAGTTATTAACTTTCTGTGTAGAACATCATACATACCATATAAAGAACTACATAATTAACAAGGATATTCTTCGAAGAGTACTAGTTCTAATGGCCTCAAAGCATGCATTCTTGGCACTATGTAAGTACGATGTAGTGTAGGCCTCTGCCTTTATGTATTCACAGTATTTTTAGATGTTTCATTTGCCTGTTATTTTGAATGAAAACAGAAAACATGAAATAAAACATAATTTGTGTTGTTTTTTTTAATGTGTGGTACTTTGAAATTCATCTCTAAAAGATACTCCTGAGCACAAATGAGTAGTGTCTGTCTGACGAACCTTGAAGCAGACATACTTTTTCCCAGAGTTGTATGGTTGCCCTGTACAGCTGCTTTTCCATCCTGGGAAGAGGTGTGGTAGCCAACTATTTTCATATAGTCTTAAACACTTTTTGGAGACGGAATCCAAAGTGCAGCACAGCCTTATTTTTTCTCCTTAATTTCTAGCTTTTAAGTATTTTTGTATTTTTTTATATAATAGCGTAATACCTGTTATGAGTAGTATAAAGGATAGGGAACATGATATTGAGATGCTTTGGGATATAATTTGCAGCTTTCTACTGTTGATCATAGTGATCAGACTGATGGGAAGCTGCTGGAAAGGCCCAAGACTGCTTGTCCTTGTTCTGAGTACTTTTGCTCTTGTTAGTATATTTCCAGTGTCAACTGAGTTTGCTTCTTTGCTTTTTGCTATAATGTTGCTAGGTTAAGAAAAGGCCCTATATCTACAGATAGAATAGCTTCTTTAAAAAAAATTAATTCACTCTTCCCTTCATGAAGAGCTACAGATAGAAGGAGATAGAGAACTTCTCATTGTACAACTAGAAATTAATTTACACAATATTACCTGTCTTGTTATATACAGTACTACTTTTTGACAATACACTCTACAAAACAAGAATTCTCACAAATGTCTTGACCAAAGAGTGGGCAGTTTTTATTCATCAGTATTATAGTTTTACTTGAAAGTGTAGCATGGCCAGTTGTAAAACATACATTTACTAGACACAATAAATGAGGTTATGCACAAACATTTTTAGAAAATAAAACATGATTATATTTTTTGCAGTTTAGACTTTTTGGAATTTTTGCCTCATATCCAAACTTTTAAAAAGGCAAATAAAGCATACTTATTGAATCACCAGTATGCTTTTTTTTCTATTTTAAAATTCAAAAATAGGGGGTAGAATTCCAAGAAGCTGAACTGCAAAAAAACATGCTTTATTATTTTTTAATATTAACAAACATTTATGTAAATAAAAATGACCAATTCTTTAATTAAAAGAATTCTAAAATATTAAAGTCAAATGAAGTATATCTGTGAATATGTAGGAAGTTGTCTGCAGGTACAGTGTTACCTGTCTATGATCTAATCCTAGGACTGTTTTGTACAAGATGAGTGAAAATAGCTGTTTTCACTATTGAAAATATGTATTTTCTCTACTAGGTGCCCTACGTTTTAAAAGAAAGATAATTGGATTGAAAGATGAATTTTACAATCGCTATATAATGAAAAGTTTTTTGTTTGAACCAGTGGTCAAAGCATTTCTCAACAATGGATCCCGCTATAATCTAATGAATTCTGCTATTATAGAAATGTTTGAATTTATAAGAGTGGTGAGTACTTCTTTTTAGAGAGCAATGAATGTTAAATCTCACATTGTTTTAAAAGTACTGAAGTCTTTGAAAAGTATATTTTCTTTTATTTCCTTATGGAATGACCACAAGACCATGTAATTCTATGAATTTTAATTTTGCCAAATTGGAAGTTACCCTGTAAATGGAATGTAAATGGAATGAAGATAATTCTGATCTAGTACCTCCTCTTCTGATCATCACTGACATACTAGGAAATAATGGTATTTAAGATAGAGGCTTATACATTTTTTAAAAAGTACTTTGTATTACCAGTTCTGGAGGTCAAGTTTGATGTAGTAGTTAAAGATTCTGAGTTAGAAGTTGGTAGATCTCTGTTCTAGTCCTCACTTAAGTACAGACTTCAGTTGAGTGATTTTGGACCAGTCATTATCTCTCAGCCCTGGAAAGTTGAAAACCATCCCAGAAGATATTGGCAAACCACTTATAAAAATGTTGCTAAGAAAACTATAGGTCTGTCTTTGTAACCACCAAGAGTCAGAATTGATTCAGAAGGCTGTAATAACACCATTATAACTTGTGTTAAAAATGATACTTTGAAGCCTAGATGTTTTGAGCAAAAATAAAATGAAGAAGTAATTTTACAAAATTTTGATGGACATTCTTTAGTCTACCATGTTATTACTGTGAATTGGGGCCATAGGCTCCTTTCTGCCCCCACAAATACCACTGGTTTCTTTGACTTTATGTTGCCATGACATCCAAATGTAGCATGATAGAGTCTTTCAAATAATTCATTTTAAATTTCTCTTTTCAATTTATTCTGCTTGAAAGAATGACAAAATGCTAAGATTAAATGACAAGTAAAAACATACCAAGATAGATGGACAGTTTACAACTATTCCACTTCAGTGCAGTAGACCAGCTGTTTTTTGCAGTGATAATTATGTTTATGTGGCTTATCAGTTATATGCATGAAAGACTACCTGACTTATTAACATATCAGATATGCTCTATTATACCAAAATTGTATAATTTTAATGTTTTAAATGGATTAAAATAACTTTGTTTTCCAGGAAGACATAAAATCCTTAACAGCTCATGTAATTGAGAATTATTGGAAGGCACTAGAAGATGTAGATTATGTACAGACTTTCAAAGGTTTAAAATTACGTTATGAGCAACAAAGGGAAAGACAAGATAATCCCAAACTTGACAGGTTAGTGCACTCTGGAATTATTATTATTATTATTATTATTATTATTATTATTATTATTATTATTATTATTATTATCTTTGTCTATTGAAAATTTACTGAAAAATAGAACAAGATTCATAGTCCAGTTATTGAAATGTCTTTTCTGTGGATAGTTGAATGATTGTTTATTTTGAAATAGCTAGAATGAGAGTGGTGTAATAGATGCACTATTTTGGAGATATGTTTTAAGTTTTAAAAAAAAGACTGTAAAGAAAATAAACACATTTGAACAAAATAAATTTTCTATATGAATGTTGCAACATACATTCATATTATTCATTGACAAAAACAGTAGGTCCTGACAGCTATTATATAATTTATTACCAGTATGGTGGTATAGGTATTACTGGTAGATGCATATTACAAGCATAATTTGTATATATGCCACTCACTTGGCGGATCCTCTTCAGTCATCCAAATAATGTAGATAATGTAGTAAGAAATCTGTGAGAAAGTGAAAAATTGATGAAATTTAAGCATAATCTCTTAGCTGTCTTAAGTTGCATGAAAAAAATGTATTTTTAAGAATGCCTCTGAATTCCCAAATATGACTTTGAGTAGTAGATACTTCCTTGATGCTGCTAGGAGTTGGTTTATGTCACAGATGTCAAACTCGCGGCATTACGTTGCCGTCACATGACGTTTCGTGACATTTTTCCATTCACGGAGCTGGGGCGGACTTGGCCCGCACATGACGCATCCGGCCTGTGGGCTGCCAGTTTGACACCCCTGGTTTATGTAATGCCTGAAACTGTAATTATGTTAATCTGATCACAATTAGGCTTACTAATTTAGGAGACTGTTCTTTGTTTCTTACTGTATAAGAAAATAATTCAGGGTTGATTTACAAAATTTTCAATATATATTACAAATTAACACGTGCATAATATAGCTGAAGTGCTTTATTTTGGAATAACCATATGTTTGCGTAGTGGCTAAGTAACCAGATCAGAAATGATGTGTCACATTAACACATGAGCACCTTCTCTTTTTCATTAATGACTGCAATCTGGAGTTAGTTTATTGGAAAAATATTTTAAAGTAGTTGATTAAGTGTGTTCTAGAAATATTGGAGAATTAGGATTCTGTATGATACACATTCTTAGCAATGTATGTATATTATAACCTCATTACAAAATCATTCTTTTATAGCATGCGATCCATCTTAAGAAACCATAGATACAGAAGGGATGCAAGGACCTTGGAGGATGAAGAAGAAATGTGGTTTAACACTGATGAAGATGATATGGAAGATGGAGAGGTAGTGGTACCACCCGCTGATAAAAGTAAAAATGATGAAGATATTATGGATCCTATAAGTAAATTTATGGAAAGAAAAAAATGTAAGTAACTTGAGGAAACATGTTACTGGTTGCCAGCCTTGTCCCCATCACTAATCCTCCTGGCCAACATGAGGTAGAAAAGAGCAGGTAAATCTGCAAGGAGACAGATGCTTCAGAAGTTAGAAAAGTCTTTAGATCATTTGGAGGACCATCTGTCTCCTGTTACTTCAACCCATTTCATAAGATCCGGCAAGGTAGTTTTGTTTCAGACCATTGCTTTTCAAACTTTATAACTTGAGGACGTGTGGACTTCAATTCACAGAATTCCCTAGCCAGCAACAATTAACTTCCATTGTTTAGTTGCTAGGTTGTGTCCGATTCTTCGCAACTTCATGGATCATAGCATGCAAGGCCTCCTTGTCCTCCACTCTCTTGGAATTCGTCCAAATTCATTTTCATTGCATCAATGAAACTATCTAAACCATCTCATCCTCTGTTGTCCCTTTCTCCTTTTGGCTTCAATCTTTCCCAACATTAGGGTCTTTTCCATTGAGTCCTGTTTTCTCATTTGGTGGTCCAAGTATTTGAGCTTCAGCTTCAGTCCTTCCAAAGAATAGTCGGGGTTGATTTCCTTTAGGATGACTGATTCGATCTCCTTGCAGTCCAAGGGACTCTTGAGAGTCTTCTCCAACACCACATTTCAAAAGCAACCAATTAACTATTGGGGTTACCTTTCTAGCATGGGTCTCTCCCTGCTTTTCCTCTGTTGCCCTTTATTGTGATTACAACTTCTATTATTAACAGAGGGATAGAATCAAGAGCATGTGAAGTTTTAATATCACTTTATAATGTCTTGATAAGATCACATTTGGAATATTGCATCCAGTTTTGGTCGCCACAATATAAAAAAGATGTTGAGACTGTAGAAAGAGTGCAGAGAAGAGCAATAAAGATTAGGAGACTGGAGGCTAAAACATGAAGAATGGTTGCAGGAACTGGGTATGTCTAGTTTAATGAAAAATGACATGATAGCAATGTTCCAATATCTAAGGGGCTGCCACGCCTCAAGGCAGGACAAGAAGCAATGTATGGAAACTAATCAAAGAGAGAACCAACCTAGAAATAGGGAGACATTTCTTGATAATTAGAACAATTAATCAGTGGAATGACTTGCCTCCAGAAAGAATGCTCTTAACAGTGGAGATTTTTAAGACATTGCACAACCATTTGTCTAAAATGGTATAGGATTTCTTGCTTAAGCAGTGGATTGGGTTAGCAGACCTCCAAGGACCCTTCCAACTGTGCTATTCTGTTATACTATTATTGTCAAGATACAACTGTAATCTAATGCCAACTTGGATTTGCTATTATTTTTAGATCTGGTTATAACACACTTCAATCATAAAAGCAAGTTAGCAAGAAAAACTTGTCTGAATTAAATTTACCTGACTGTTTTTGAATAATAAATAGATATTGATGTTATCAATATAATAGATAAATAGGTATCTATTCTAACTTTTGTATCTATTCAGCAATTTCTCTGTGAGTCACTTTCAACGATGAATACAATATAAATTTGTAATAAATGAAAATAATGCAAAACGTATCAGTAGTCAGCAGCAGTTCATAAAGCAGGTAAAAGAATAATTAAAACTTTACAGCAGAGCTAAAATTTAGTCAGTTAAAATTCAGATATTTAAAAAGCTTTGGAAAATTAAAAAATCTGCATCTAATACTGAAAAACAATATAAAAAATTGCTAGGCAAGCCATTCCATTGAAGAATACTTGGTAGATTTGTATCTCTGCATTAGTTGTTACTTCTACCTACTCACAACCACATAATGTATGTAGTAGTGTGTAGTTATAGGTAACATCTAATGTCCTTTCCATTTGGGGGAAAGGTGGTGATAAAATATTGAAATACGCAAAGGTACTTCAGTAATGTGAGCGGGTTATATCTTTATCCTATTTGTTTAATAGTCTAACTTGTTACAGCAGTGTTTGTTTTACATTGTAGTTAAAGAAAGTGAAGAAAAGGAGGTCCTTCTGAAAACTAACATTTCTGGTCGCCAGAGTCCAAGTTTTAAACTTTCCTTCTCAAGTGGTACAAAGACTAACCTCACCAGCCAGTCATCAGCAACTAATTTGCCTGGGTCTCCTGGATCTCCAGGATCTCCTGGGTCACCAGGATCTCCCGGATCAGTTTCTAAAAGCACATCTCAGATGGCAGCTATAACTACAAAGGTACTTTTTCCCCCCCTTTAGTCTGATCGTGCCTCAGTATTATATTTTCCATATTATTCGATCAATCCACAGAGTTACTATTATGCAAATAAAATTGCCATTTGTTTGAATAGTTTGTGTTTGTTTCCCTAGTTTTGTATCTGCTTAATAATTAACTGCTTTAAAATAATTATAATTGTTTGTGTCTAGTTCCCCTTTATTGTTTTTTATTATCCATGTTGAAAGTGTAAAGAATAATTCAGGTCTCCAAATCCTAGTCCATGACCCAGTGACGAGCCAAGCCTGTTTAGAACCAGGCTGCAGAAGTGGTGGGTGAGCGCATAAGCGTGAAACTGCATTTGTTAAAGTGGCATATGTGTGCATTAAACCATCCCCACCTCCACTCCACCAAGCCAGAAAGATATCTAGTAATGATTAAGAGATTGGGGTCAGGGCTAAATTTCTCAACATGATGGTTAAAATGCATACTTTTAGAAAACTTACAGAGGATTCATTATAGAGAATTTCACCTGAGGACACTAGATGAAAACTGCCCTCCAAATTACATTCTCCCCTCAGTTCTTCTTCAATCTCCAAATTATCAGACACGTTGAGACCGTTCTATATTTCTCTTGAGATAAATTGCTTCATCTTTGCTTTGCTTTGGCTTTCCCTTATATCCTGATCTACAATAAGGCACTTTAAGAATGATGAATTTTTATTGGGGAACGTGAAATAAAATTGAAAATCCTTAGCTTTCCCAATGGGCCTATGGCTATTAAATCTTTTCAGGAATGTGACAGATGCAATAATAAGCTGGCATCTATGGCACTCAAATGGTTCTTGGTTCCAGGCCGCTACCGAATTAGGTGTGGAATTTAGAGAGGATTGGTCGAGGGGAGGCGTTTGGAGTCAAAGACCTCCTTTTCGACCAGCCAGTTCCCCTTCAAACAGCCAACCCACATCTATGAAGCCCCAACCAACAACGGATTCTGGTCCACCTTTGAATACAAGACCAACCATGACGTGCTTCAGATGTGGAAAACCGAGGACATTTTAGGGTTAGCTAGACAGGTGGGGGCTGCACTAATGATGGGTTTGAGAGCTTTATTCGGTGGTGGGGAGCACGGAACGATATTCTGTCAAATATTTGACAGACCATTTCAGACACTTCATATCAATAGATTGATCATTAGCTGCTTTCATGGAAAAAATGATTTCCTGATAGCAGTCTTAACCCTTTAGTTGAATCAGTCTTATTTATGGTTCAGCAAGAGCAGTGTAATTTTCCTGTTGAAGTTACGAAACTGTTTCATAAAACTTAGGGCAAATGTAATTTTTCCATCCCATTCAATAGATCTGGAGTGACCTCTCCATTCTCTCAAGATACACTGGCTTATTTTGTAGTTTGTACTGTACTTCTCCATTGGTTTTGGCATTTATTCATTTGTCCTTGGAGACTTAACAGTTTCACTTAAATGTATCTGCCCATCCAATCAGATCGGATAGAGTAGATATACTCCACATTTCTTCCCTTGAATGTTGCCGTCTTGTGAGACTTAGGAATCACACTTTTTCCACAGGTTCCCTACCTGGGGAATGCCCTTTCCCTTGAGATCCAGCAAGCCTCTGTCTTCTTGAACCTCTAGAAAGTCATAACGAGCTGGCTGTTTCCACAACTACTAGAATACAATAAAGTTGGACGATGTAAAAAACTATATTTGTCATAGTCAGTTTTTAGGACATGTTGTGAACAGCATTTATTTAGTAATAAAGGCAAGACAAAAACTTAAGAAATAAATATTCTGAGTTTGCCTTACCTGACTGCTAGAGATATCATTGTATGTTTTAAGATGTGGACAAACTCAGATTAGACAAAACATGTGGTGTAGGGTAACAATTCATAATCTTTACATTTCAGGCACCTTAATTCTTTACAAATCACCTAAGCATTTCTTAGTTGTTGTAATAATAATAAAGCCATTTAGAGAATTCCTGCATTAATATTACTTGGTGGTGGTTCAGTGTATTTGTAATTTCGAATTTAAATACCGGAAACTTTAAATATTGTAAATATTATAATTAAATACTGTATAAATATTGTAATTAAATATTGTAAACATTGTGTTTTACAAGTTTATCAAGGCACTATAGTTCTACATGAAACAGTTCATTTAACCGGTAAATTAAATTTGAATGAAATTCAGTTCAGTTTACAAATGGTTTTTCATTTTTTCAGAGAGGACTAGTTGGGCTCGTAGACTATCCTGATGACGATGAGGAAGAGGATGAAGAAACTCTACCTTTGACACAGAAAGCAAAGTTAGAGTCTTCATAATGACAAATATGAAGACGAGTATGGATTATGATATAAACTAGGTTTCTCGGTTTCCGGAATGGGAAAGTCCATATTATAAAAATAATAAACTCTAATGAATTACTGTGTATAACACAGATCAACTTTGAAACAGATTTCTGCAAATCAGTGCCAATTTGGCAGAGCAGAAGAAGAGGAAATGCTACGCTTTATGGAAAAACATGCCTTTGACCTCTCCAGCTTGGACCACATATTGCCCTTTTCTCAGGGAAGGAAATGGAAAATACAACGCCAACAGGGCAGGAGTTTTGATGGTGGAATTCTGGATTGGCTGTTCAGTTGTTACAATCAGATTATGATTTCTTGGACCATGTATGAGATTTTGAAGAAAAGGCTTTTCTGCCATAATTCTTCATTAACTAAGAATGCCAGCAGTTTCTTTATATAAGGAGACCTGCCTTTAAAACCACACATTCTGAACATTTTAGTCAAACTTCAACAGATTAAAAAAAAAAAAAACTTTTCGGGGAGGGCTCAACATGTTTCCTCTTTTTTTAATCTGTTCCCTTTTGCCCTTTAAACTGCAGATTTTTGTTTGGAGATGAGGGATATATCTGTCCCTTAATTAAAAGATTGAATGGAATTCTAGATGTCACTTTTATGTCATAATTTTATTTTTATTTTGCCCCGAGTGTATGCTTGGTTGTTGAGTATATATTTGGGACCATTAAAATTTTTTGATGTAATATAATCTCACTGTTGTGCTGGTACCTGTTTCATATGTGTAATTCTGTTCTACATCACATTTCCTAATGTGTTTAGAATTTTATGGGAGATGGTATAGTTTTTATTGAAAAAGAGCAAATTAATCTTGCCACAATGTGCATACAAAAGCAATACTATTTTGTGACTAAATATTTTATATTAAACTTTACATCATCAACTGTCTTGAAACAATTCAGGGAAATAGGTTGATTTTTTTTACCAGAAAAATACTTTTTAAGTAATCTATAAATATGAAATTAGTATTCCAAAGAGATTTTGAAATTTCTTAACTCGGAACATACTGGTATGTTTAAATTCAATTTAAAGTGGTTATCAAGAGTACAGTCATACTAACATTTGAATTTTGAAAATAAAATAAAATAAAATTAAGGACTACAGCATTAGTGGTATTTTTTAAAAGTGATTCCCTTTGGAATACCAGTTTTAATGTTGCACATTATTCTGGGTTTATGACAGTTTTATGAGAATTCAATTATACTCATTCTTGGTAAGAAAGTAAGTTATTCTAGAGAAGAAATATTTATCATTGCCTTACTGCATGCTAGACTAATATCCCAATTAAAAAACTGATTTTATTTGAATGCACTTACGATCCTAGTCATCAAAATACAGCAATTTTTCTGTAAAAGTGCAGGATTCAAGTATGATTTATATCCAGTTTCCTTATTTCTTCACAGTTCAGAAGACTTATTCTTTAGGTTAAAACTTCACATAAAATTCCAATGCCCAAGTATTGTGCTTTACAAAATTGTCTTTGGGTTTTTAAGATGTATTAGCTGCAAATATATATTAGGTATATTTGCTGTGTGAAGTTTCCGAAAGATGCCCTAATTAATTGAAATGTTTATCCTAATAACACGGTTCTCCAAAAATCCACAAGGGAATAAGGAGACATCCAGGTTGTTGTTTTCAATGATTTACTATCCATACCATGGATAATTGTGAGCAATGATTGATGACAAGCACAGGACTGTTATTACTAAATTGACCTTTTCCTAATTATTTATTTATTTATTAAATTTATATACCGCCCTTCTCTCGAAAGACTCAGGCCGGTGAACAGCCAGTAATAAAAACATACAATACAAACGTTAAAAACCCATTAAAAACAAATATTTTGAATCTGGCCC
>JANHFT010002558.1:58861-69121 GCA_032467955.1 Pseudoxenodon macrops
ATGTGATTTACATATGGATGCTTGACAACTGTCTCACATTTATGACGGTTACAGTGTCCTGGATTCATGCAATCACCGTTTGCAACCTTCTGACAAGCATAGTCAATGGGGAAGCCAATGCAGGGTGGATTTCGGCAAAATATGAATTTCACTATCTTATTTCTTGATGTATCACATTTGTCCAACACCCACCCACCCCTGTCTCACACACTGACTCTGGGCAGTGGTACATAGCAAAGCAAACTAATACATAAAAACCAGTAAAAGAAGCCAATTAAAATTAAAATGATGGAAAAACACATGAAAAGTATTTCATTGCCAAATTAGGTGACAGGTTACGTCTGCAATAAACCACTAAGCTCAGTGACAATGGTGTGCTGTGTCTGTGTGTCTGTGTGTGTCTGTGTGTGTGTCTATATAAATTACTGTGATCAATCAGTGCCACAGATCTTCAGTTGAAATCTGTCCAACAATCACAATTGCAAATAGTAACGTTTTGGTACTTTGTATGGGAAGCCCAAATTATATTTATTATGGTAGATAACTTACGGTATATATATTTATATACATAAGCACACTTATCTTGAAGGCGACATCTGATAGTGAAAAAATAAATAACCCGGGCAAACGGTTTTCCAGTGATAAAAAATTAAATTAATTCATATATCAATATGACATTGATGAAGCTGAAGTTGACCCGGGAGTTTAAATGCATGAAATCTAGATGAATTGTTTTAAATAAAACTTGGGATTGTTAAGAAATCGATTTATGGTTGAATGGAATGTTTGCAAGCTTTCATTTAGATGAACAAGTATTAATCTTTTAACAACACTGTCCAAGTCCCCACATTGTCTCCAAGTGTTGGTTCTGAACTTTATTATGTCAGCACCGAACCTATGAAACCCAGTTCCTCCCACTTTCTCATTTTGTCAACTTTTGAGTTAGAAAAACCTAAAGAATTATCTTGCTCAACACCAATTTACCATTTCAATTGATGTTTTTCCCCAAGTCTGCAGCAATTTGTTTATTTGTTTGTTGGTTTATTTATTGTTAAATACATTGTAAGTCAATAATGACAATTCAAATAATTGTTGATGTCTGTTGATCGTCTGGACAAATCCCTGCAGTTTTCTTGAGTTCTTTTTTTAAAAAAGTGGTTTGCCATTGTCTGCTTTTTAGGACTGAGAGAAACTGACTGGCCCAAGGACACCTAGATGGCTTTGTGCCTATGACAGGACTAGAATTCAGTCTCCCAGTTTCTAACCTTATGCCTTAACCACTACGGCAAACTGGGCTGTCTAATAGGAACATTTACATGGAATATTTCTGAATAGTTTTGTGTGTTCCTTTAATAGCTGGCACGTTTTCTTAGTGATTCCCACATATTTTATTCTCTCTCTCTCTCTCTCTCTAAAAGTTGGACAAAATGCAACTTTTAAAATTATCATCTTTACGAACCCCTTGGCAAAACTAAGACGAGAACGGATACTGCCCCCATACTGCAATTCGTATAAAAGTTCAATAAATAAGAATTTGTTAGCTTCTTATTACAACGCAAACCCACCAACCATCTCTACGTACCAAAAACAAGAATTCCAATGACATGCTTAACCAGAACGGCGCTCAAGATACAATATCTAGTGGAAATGGATCAATCGGAAACCTCCGTTTCCTTCATCCAATCCCTTCTCCTCTGATCTTTCAAATCTCTTGCTTCCCTGCAGAGTGGAGAATGGGTCTGGTTCGTTGTTGTTCCTTGGCATTTTATTCAGAGTTATTTTCACTTTGGGTAGGGTAGAGAAGATATTACTATTTATAGGCCACAGTAGGGGTACCCAGTGCGGATCCAACCATCAGCCCACTCAGGAATATCACTTGCTTAAAGACAGGTGGGAAGGCAAGACTACCTTGGTGTTTTATCATCTGGTTTTTGCCTCTCCAGCTGTGGCTTAGGAAAAAGATTTACACTTCAGTAGAGCTGCTGAGGGCCTCCAGATAAAAATCACACCTCCCTGCTTGTGTTTCCGACACAAACTATCCTTAACAGGGAGGATACGAGCAAAGATTTCTTATAGCTAGTCACATCTCTTGCATTCTCACACTTTTCTTAGATTAGAATAGAGCTGGAAGGGACCTTGAAGGTTGGTGCCATCATTTCATAATAGGAAGCTGACTTGGTTAACTTTGTAGGCCAAGGTGAACTCTTCCTAGTCTATGAGATTTATAGAATATAGAATAATAGAGTTGGAAGGGACCTTGGAGGTCTTCTAGTCCAGCCTCCTGCTCAAGCAGGAGAACCTATACCATTTCAGATAAGTGACTGTCCACTATCTTCTTAAAAACCTCCAGTGATGGGAGCACCCACGATTTCTGAAGGCAAAGCTGTTCCACTGGTTAATAGCCCTCGCTATTAGGAAGTTTCTCCTCAATTTTTATTATTTATTTATTTATTAAATTTATATACCGCCCTTCTCTCAAAAGACTCAGGGCGGTGTACAGCCAGTAATAAAAACATACAATACAAAAGTTAAAAAACCCATTAAAAACAAATATTATAAATCTGGCCCTATTTAAAAAACCCTTTTAAATTAATTAAAAAAAACAAAACCAAATTACTGTCAAGCCAGCCCTGCCCGATGAAATAAGAAAGTTTTAAGGGAGCGGCGAAAGGTCTGGAGATCAGGCAGTTGACGTATTTCTAATTTTATCTACTCCATGACAGTCATTTTGTCCTCATGAGATACTTACATATAGATCAGGAAGACATGGTATGGTCAAAACATGAAAACAAATAGACTGTTTTCAGATTGGCAGAGGAGCATGACAAGGCTGTGTACTCTCCCCTTATTTATTCAATTTACATGCTGAAGCTGGATTGGAAGATGAACATCACATGCAATTTACATGGGCACAAATTAACTACATTCCTCCATCAATGATGTTGCCCTTATCTCAACCTTAGCCCAACATTTAGGTCATCTTATGTCAAATCTTCACATTCCAGAAAGTAATGTGTTTCCTGCTTCATATATCACAGAGCAAGAAATATAAACTTTGTTTAATTATATCTCCCTCCAAGGAGACCACACCAGCTTTGAAAATCATTGAGGCATTCCTAAGTTATGCTTGTATTTTAGGACAGAATACAGGCAACCCTTGCTTACCAAACACATTTGAGACTGGCATTTCCATTGCTAAGTTGCCAAGCAAAAAAATAATCACATGATTGTACTATGACGCTACACAGAATATTTGTAGCTTGAGTTGTAGGTTTTGGCAGGCATTTGTTCTCCGAGCTTGCTATTTAGCTCCTGGGTGTTTTGTTACCAAACTAGGTAACATCTTCAACAAGATTTCTGGGTGAAATGTCTTGTTCATTTATGTAGGTCCTGGGTGGTCGAATAGTCTTGTCACAAGGCCAACCTACTTCACCCAAAAAACCCACCTGAAGACGTTACCTACCATAGTTTGGTAACAAAACATCCCAGGAGCTAAATGGCAAGCTTGGAGAACTGACCTCTGCCAAAATCTTCTTAGGTATATTGTATGAAAGAAACCCAGTGACCTCTATGGCTGAGCAAGGACTTGAATTAAGATCTCTCATCAAAGTTGAACTCTTTGCAAGTGCCACGCTGTCTCTTAGTTGATTTTAGTTCATTTTAATTGACTCCATTCTTTTAAAATGCTGCCTTGATTTGAGAGGAGAGCGTCCCTCTTTATGAAGCTGCTAATTTTTTTTAAGCAAGTCAGCATAAGTAGAGGGATTAAACTACAATTTTTACTTCATTTTCCATTCCATTTCCATATATTTGTTTTGATATTCTGAAGATAGAGAATAAAATGGTTATCTTAGTTATCTCTCAAATTAGTTTTATTACTTCTTGAATGTATAGTGTACAAATTTACAGTAAACTCCCATTTTCTGAAAACAAGTACAGAGTCGTGGAATCAGGATTTTTGTTTTTAACAAGGGTTACATTATTTCAGGAACTCAGTACTTGTTTATATCACTATGAGGTTACATTTATTTTAGGAACTTTTCCTTTTTCTGGTTTCCCCAAGATTCCTACTTCTAATCGAAATCTACAAAACGCTTAGTAAAAAGGTTAAAACCAATTGAAAATAGTGCTTGCCCACTGATTACTTGGGTATATGTATAAAGGACAAAAGATATCAACTACAAATAAACCAGCTTTATTTTTATAAATGGTTCATAATCTGGCCTGTATTTCCAGCAATGTAGATTTTTGAAAAGGGTTTTTCCCCCCGCAGATTTAAATATATTTACTTTAAAAAAGTAGTAGCTACAATTTTGTCATATTTGTTAAATCAAGAAACATTTTATGCTATTTCTTTTTAAATTCTGAGAATGGCATCCCTTTAGTTTTGTCCAGCCATTTTCTAAAACCAAAATACTTCTACCTTCCCCCTAGTAAATACTAATAGAAACGTATGAGCAAGGAAGCTTTTGTTGACGCTTGGAATGGTTGCCAAGAGACGGTCAAAGGCAGGCAATTACTTTGTTGACAATTGGCACATAGTATATTTGAAATGTTTTCACACAGGAAATTCCTCTCAACTCCAAAACTGTTTGAATATGCCTAGGGAAACCGCAATAGCAAACATCCACATCTAGAGTTAACAAATCTTCAGTGAAAAAATAATGTTACTACTAAATGGCAGGAAAGCAATTCAGAAAACAGTTTGATTTTATCTACCATAGTAACTAACTGGATTTTTTTCAGCCCAAATCTGGTAGTCTTATCTAAGTTTTCAGACTTTCTGATTTGAAACAGCATAGACGAAGCTTGAAGGAAATTTTCATAAAAATAAAAAAAAAGAACAATTGATTATAAAAAATGGCGGACATCACTGTTGTAAAAATCAGAAAAATGTAACAACTATTTAATCCTATACTTGTCTACAAGTAAGATCCATGGTATATATTACAATTTATTTTGAGATAACTACTGATTTGAGGGGTCCTTGCTCTTTGAGCTTGGTTATTTTCTTGCACACATTTCATTACCCAAACTAGGTAACAGCATCAATGCTAGCATTTCATTACCCAGTTTGAGTAATGAAACACCTGCAAGAAAACAACCAAGCAACCTCAGAGAGGACCCCTCATTTCAATTTTGACCTACAAATATTCTCCTTTATTAGTGTGTTGATTATTCTTAAGGTTTAGTAAAATACACTGCTAGTCTTTGTAGGCGTGGTGTGTGTGTGTGTGTGTGATGTACAAAAGGGCTAATAGCATGACAAATAACAAAAACAAGCGAGAAAAAGTAGTGATGAAAGTGCAACAGTTAAAAGTGTTTGTAAAAACCAAACATTTAATGTAACAAAGCAAACCATTCAGAAGAGAATAAGCAAATACTTGCTGAAACGGTTTATCCAGCTGCAATCTGGGAGGGGTCTTGCATCACTTTTGTACCGTGTGTTTTGTTTGAAATTCCCCATTTAATATGGTCTCTAGAATATATTATTTTCTGACATAACCACCACTAGATGGTGCAAATATACTACTGTAAGGTCTTTGTTACTGTAAAATGCACCATATTTTACCTTTTGTAAGCTAAATCACCATGTTTAAAGCTTCAGTTTCATGATGTATTAGTTTTTAAGACACCAGAATTATATTTGTATCAAAGTTGGTAGGTACTGTGTATGAAATCGAACCACTTTATATATCCCCACAAAGCCCAAATGTTTATTTTGTATAATTTTTCACTCTTCAAATTCCCAGTAGCTTTCCTCCTGATGTTCTTTCTACCAGAAACACAAAGACTGAATGAAATTCATCGAGACTATTATTAATTTGCAGAAAAACATCTGAAAAGTATTCATATGTTTATTTAGCAACTTTATCCTGAGTCATGGACAGGTGTCCAATAATGTCATCAAAGAAACAGTACCAGTTGCTTAAAGAAGAGAAATGGAAGAAAGAAAAATTAATACTGTATGCTTGAGGGACAATTCTCCTATCTACACTGAAACCTAATACAGTGCCTGCCAAATTTGTCATTAAAGTTCCTGCTTCATTTATGCATCTCGCAATGCTGGACAGTAATGCGGTAAAAGCAACAGACCCCTTTCCAGCTTTTCCATGCTCTGAAACAACGGTTTATAAAACTATGCCTTGGAGGGAGTTCCTTTTTTTTTAAATGTCAGTTCTACTAATCAAAACTAAGCATAACCTTGAAAATAAGGCAAACAATTAGCTGATAATACCTCATCATGGTCCAACTGTGTATATAGGCATTTCCTGATTGTCAATTAGACTACAATTTCCAAAGCTGCAACTATTTCCTGATATCCATACACAACAGTGCCTCTGAAATGTTAGAGGTCTGGCTGTCTCATTGTACCTATTAGCAATGGAAAATAATGCAGATTCAAATTTCCAACACTACTGATCTGGGAAAATCTGTTCAGGGTCAAGAGTATACAGTATATGGTAAACAGGAAGTTATTTCCTATTTGACTTGCATGTATTTATTAAGACAAGATACTGTTCTCAGCTTCCAATAAACACTTATCCCCCTGTTCAGTAGATAACTTCACCCAAATGCCTTAAGTCCATCTTTTTTTAAAAATTCAGTCAAACTATATTTTTCAACCTTGGCAACTTGAAGAAGTGTGGACTTCAAATCCCAGGATTCCCCAGCATGCAGGATATAAGGTGTTGGGAGGAGAGGCAGAGCTTTCATTGTGCTACTCGTGAAACCCATCTTGTTTATTTTTTTAAGTTCTCCTCTAGAGGCATCTGGCTAGATATCACAGTAGATAAAATATTTGAGATGAATATACTTTTACTTTATGTTATATTAGTATTAAATCAAAATATCTTTTGAAATCATTTGTAGCAAATCCACTGGGTGGATTGTGATTTATACAGAATTCAATTGAATTGAATTGAATTGAATTCTTTATTGGCCAAGTGTGATTGGATACACAAGGAATTTGTCTTTGGTGCATATCCTCTCAGTGTACATAAAAAGACAAGATACATTCATCAAATCATATCTTGTCTTTTTATACCAGTATACATGCTTTTACAAATGCTTTTACTGCAATATAGTAGCGGTAAAAGTATTTGTTTACAGGAATACTTGGAGTTGAAGCCTACCTATCTTAAACTTGGCAAGATTGAGCAACTTTTAAGTTTTCAAAAGTGGAGTTAGTACATCTCTGTCCTTATCAGCTAATTTTAAGGGAGAGGTCAGAAGGAAGGATAAAATAGGGAACTTTTAAACTGTATTCCAACACCCAATAAGTTAAACACTAATTGAACTTCCCTGTAAAAGCCAACTTGTTATGCTTCCAGAGGTTAAACATCTCAGTCAAGAGAAAATTGGGAAGGGCTTTCTTCCTACTGAAATACATGGTTTACCCATCCTCATGCCCTCCAGATGTGTGAAGATTATTTAACTCAAAACAATATGCCCATTAACTCTACTGACTGGAATGATGAGTTGGGGCTGAAGGATGCTCTAGAGAAGTTTCTATTTTTAGCACCAATGTCCTCAGCAGCAGCAGCAGACTAGTAAAAGAATGAGTTTATACAACATACAACATGAAAAGTAAGTGAGCAGTTTATAGCTCAGTTATTTAATTTAGCAAACCAACGTTAACTGTCCTGTGTTTGAGCAAATGCAATCCTTGTGATCTGCTATGTAGGTGTGGGGAAATATGACAGGTGCTCTAAACCACAGCACTGGCGTTATCAAGCTTTAGCAGAGCACTTTATTGTAGTTGTCAGCTTACAAGGCTTAAGGAAAATCTATGGCAGTGTTTCTCAATTTTGGCCACTTGAAGATGTGTGGATTTTAAACTCCCAGAATTCCCATGCTGGCTAGGAATCCACACATTTTCAAGTGGCCAAAATTGAGAAACACTGATCTATGGTATGATATGGAACCTGCAATGTAATTGATCTTTCAGTTAAAAGGACTGTCCCTTTGAATTCTAAGAGAGATAATCCAGTTATTTTGCTTCTGCTAAATCCATTAAAACCTAATAAATGTTATTTGCTAGACTGTGTTTCTACAGTATTAAACACACAAGCTAATTTATATTTGTTGCATGAAGCAATCCTACGATTTTGCATATTACACAAATTCAGAAATTTGATTTCTACAACTGCCCATCTCAACAACTGACTCTGGGGCAACATGCATCAAACATCAATTTGTATTATTACCCTAAATCACAAGGGAGTGTGTTGTGTGAACATAACCACAATTATCCTTTTTCTGTATGTGTATTGTGCATTTGTCTCCATCCTTTCCAATAACTGCCTGTCTAACTAAATATGAATCTACCACACTCCTATAGAAGATAAGGTAATAATAGAAGAAAGCAAGTTATTACGGCCGCTTTATGTGTTTTATTATTAAAAACTATTTCTGAAGTTAACTACTAGGAAAGAGCTTGGTTGCACACAACAAAAGTCAAGGCAACCAGATGTTGTCCTTATGGTTCCCACCATGAAGAGCTGCGGTTTCAGCAACAGCTGTAATCTGCATTCTCTATCACCTCCCCTAAATTTATTCCCAAGACTGTCTGACTATTTAATTCTAAAGGGCCACTTGTCCACTTTTTACCCTTTTGCGCTTTGGATGTTTTTTGGCATCAGTTCATATTTAAGCCCAATAGGGAAGCCTAAAAAGTTGCATCGCTGTTAGCAAAGGCCGTTGGTTCGCAGAAGAAAAACATCCTGGAGCGCCCGTGTGTGGGGTGTGTGTGTGTGCGCGCGTGCGCGTCTGCCATGGTGGATTTTGTGTTGAAAACGTGGTTCGGCGATCCCTTCAGCTGCTGCCAAATTTAAGCAGACAGAATCGTTCTCCTTTCCCCTGGCCTTTCTCTGGTCGCTCAAGGTCACCGTTCCTTCACGCGCAATGGAGCTCGTCCTTTTCCTCTCCGGCCAAGGACTCCTCCTCGGCTTCCCCCAGCGAGGCCAGGCGTCAGAGGTGCCAGCCACGGACGCCGCACTCCCCTCCACCCAATCTCCGTGGCACCCACGCTCTCTTCTGCTCCTGGTGCAAAAAAGCTGGGTGTTGCGGTAACTGGATTTATCTGCACAAAAATGGCTGGACTTGCCATAACTTCGCAAGTCAGCGGGCTACCAGGATGGCACGCCGCACGCGAAGAAGAGTAGGGAGTCTTCTCCGATGCGAGAGCCCCATTTCCTGTACACACTTTGTTTTGTTCCCCCCCCTCCCCGCCTCCAGGGGCTTCACTAACGCTGCACAGAGAACACCTTTCCAGCCCAATTCGACTGCAAGCCCCTTCTATTGGTCACTTCAAACCTTTTCCCCAGATTGTCATTTGCAACCCGTAACGTCGATCAACATGTTTTTCTTACACCCCCCTCCTCCCGCCGACTCCTCCCGCTTGCCTCTCTCTCTCTCTCTCTCCCCCCTCCTTCCCGTTTCCAACCTAAGAGAAAAGCGCGCGTCCTTCCTACAGGTAGTAGTAGTAGTAGTAGCAGCTCCAGCGCTCGGCACGTCCCGTCGCCCTGTATAAAGATTGGGGGCTCGAACGCGAACCGTGGCGCGCCTTCGCTTCTTGCTTTCGACCTTCAAGAGAGAAACGGAACAAAACTTGCCAAAGCTGCCGGTTAAGCAGCTTCTCGCGTTTACTCTTCTCAAACACAGTAGAAACTCTTAGGAGGAGGAGGCGGCAACAGCAGCAACAGTAGCCGCCCCCCAGGAAAAAAAAGAAAAGAAATAGTCGCGACGATCAGAAACTTGTTTGCAAGCAGTTCGGTCCCGTTGCTACTCTCCGCTGGCCGGGCTACTCGGCCGTCCCTTGCCTTGCGCCTCGGCAGGTTGTGAACGGGCGTCTGCTTTTTTTTCCCTTCTCCCCAGAGAAAGTGAGGAAGGAGGGGAGGGAGCTGATCGCGCGTCCCTCCCCACTCTCGCCTAGGGGGAGGGGAAAGGAGATGAACCTCGCATTGTTCCCCTAAGCAGGCGACTCCTTTCTGGGCCATGGGCTCCGCGCCTTTGTTCCCAGGCTGAGCCCTTTTCCCAGCCGCCTCCCGCTTTCGGATTCCACAGCAAACGCGGAGCTTTTCCTCTTGAGGCAAGATGGATGTGACCGTTTCCGAGCTCCTGGAACTCTTCCTGCACAGCCCTTTGGTGACCTGGGTGAGTTTGCAAAGCGGTCTGGCGTTGTAGAACCGTTTTCTGGGCGAGCGCTCGGCCCGCGTTGGGTTTGGGGGGGGGGCGAGGGAAAAAGTTTGGGATGGG
>JANHFT010002558.1:84345-100113 GCA_032467955.1 Pseudoxenodon macrops
CAATTCTGGTTAGCCTGGGGTGGGGTTGGGCTAGATGACCTCCAAGGTTCCCTTTTTCCATCTCTGTAAATCTGTTAAATTGTTAAATCTGTTAAATCTGTTGCTGGTGCCATTTTGTGTGCTTTGCATGGTGTGTGAGTCAGTATAGCTGCTTTTGCATGGAGTCAGTTATGTTGTTTTGTGTTGTGTGTTTGTAAAGTGTAAAAGTTTTTTGTGTTCTGTGTAAAGTGTAAAAGCATACCCATCCAGTCACCTGACCTCCAAGCCATGCCCACAAAATAAGCCACACCCACAGAACCGGTAAGGGATTTTTTTAGATTTCACTCCTGCTTCTAATCCCTGCTGACCTTCTTGGCTGATGACATCTACAGCACGCCAATTCTGATAGATTGAGTTGGACTAGAATTGCCCTCTAGAAAAGGGCAATGCCTTAGGTAACACAGTTCCAAACCATGTAGGTCTTTAAAGGTAACAATCAGCACCTTGAATTGCAAGTGGAAACAGTATGTGCTGGTAACCAGTGCAGCTGATGCAGAACCCTTGTTTCGTGTTTTATATATCTAGCACCACACAGCTGCCTTCTGCACCAGTTGAAGATTCTGAAAGCTCTTCAAGGGCAGCCCCATGTAGAGCATGTTGCGGTAGACTAAATAAGAAGTTACAATGACATGTGTATCTGTGAGCAGAGTGTCTTGGTTCAAGAATGGACGCAACTGGCACACCAACTGAAGGTATGCAATGGCTCTTCCAGCCATGGATGACACCTACTCTTTGAGCAGGAGTCACAAGTTTAGGAGGATCCCTATATTGCACACCATGTCTGGGCAACCCTGTTGTGGTTCACTGACAGCCTGCGGAGATGGCAGATGAGTCGGACAGCGGAGAGAAATATGGCTCAGCTTTGGAGTCTGGGGAGGGCTCGGACGGGGTCTCTGCATTGGATGCAGAGATGGGGCCAGGGTCATCTGGGAGTGGTGTGCCGGAGCCTGCGGGGTCTGATAGTAGTGATGCAGAGGGACAGGGGGTGCCAGACTACAGGAACTTTCTTATACAAATACAAATGCATCAAGTTGTAAAAAGCCAAAGGTAAATTACAACTAATCAGATGGTATGTATGAATGAAGTGATTCAGGAGATCACTTACATGGGCCAGGAGAGAAATATAAATTGATATAGGATCAAAGACCACCTATAAATATATCATATACTGGGATCCTAAGCAATTTGGGATCACAGAAGGAATTGCTTCATTCTACAAAGGCCTTTGTGCTATGAATTAGCACATTGATGTGATTATCATCAAAGGCCCCGCCTACTGGAATTGTTTCATATCCTATGGGAATTATTTGACAGCAATCAGGAATGCAATATTTTTTTATTGTGGTGTGTGGAACATTTTCTTCCCAGGAATAAATCATATTACAGTGAAGACGAATATTAAGCATGGGTTGAATTCAGCATTTGAAAAGAAAGAGCCGTTTTGTGGTGATTATTATTTTCTTTTGTGATTTATTGTTTTCTGTGTGCTTTATAGTAGTTAATGTACTGTATTTTTAAAAAATGGATACTAGCAAGAGGATTTTTGCTGCAAAAATGTTTTGCCAACTGCTGCTTCTCCCTCTCTGTCATACATTTCATCTTATCTTCTCTATCTTTATTTGTCTACCATAACTTGTAAACTTATGTGGATTTGCACAGAACATTTTCATATTACCTATCTGGGATATTGCATTGCTTGAGCAATTGGTAAAGGTAAAGGTTCCCCTTGCACATATGTGCTAGTTGTTCCCGACTCTAGGGGGCAGTGCTCATCTCTGTTTCAAAGTCAAAGAGCCAGCGCTGTCCGAAGATATCTCCGTGGTCATGTGGGCGACATGACTAAACGTTGAAGACTCACGGAATGGTATTACCTTCCCACCAAAGTGGTCCCTATTTTTCTACTTGCATTTTTTATGTGCTTTTGAGCTGCTAGGTTAGCAGAAGCTGGAACAAGTAACGGGAGCTCATTCCATTACGTGGCACTAGGGATTCGAACCGCTGAACTGCTGACCTTTCGATCGACAAGCTCAGCATCTTAGCCACTCGGCCACTGGGTCCCTTGAGCAATTGACTCCAGGGTAAATCTTCCCATCTTCCCTCTACTGACATGTTTGCTGCTCCAGACTTTTCTATTTGGAAAGCAAACTAGGTGATTATCTTGTGACCAAGTTGCTGCTTTTTCTACAAGCACAAGATTATGAACTGATGGTGCCCATCATAAAAGGAATAATCAGCTACCAGATGAAAGCAAAGAAGTTCCCTGATTTCAGTCCAGGAAGTCCCTTTGCATGCATACATGGGTATTAGACTGACATGGCATTTCATTGCAGTGGATGATTAATAATGGTTGCATTGCTTGACATAATAAAGCCCACTAAGAATACACTGATCAACCCATTACTCATTGGTTTGTAAATTAGCTAATTAATTAGACAAGTAACTGTTTGTCTCTCTTTCTGATTGGTGGGTGAAAAGGCAAGTTGTAATAACAACAGCTAAAAAAGATCATACAAATAATGTTCAGAATAAAACTATCAGAAGTTTAAATGTAAAACACATGAACTCTGTACGATGCATTAAAATATGCTCACTACAAAATAAAAGAAAAAGAAAAAAAATACCTCTTTTAACAAGCACATCAAGAAAGACTTTGTGCCTTCTAAATATGTTGCAGTCAAAATTCCTAGAATTCTCAGCTGCTTGACAGTTCTAGGAATTGTAATGGAGTGAGCTCCCATTAACTTGTCCCAGCTTCTGCCAACCTAGCAGTTCGAAAGCATGTAAAAGTGCAAGTAGAAAAATAGGGACCACCTTTGGTGGGATGGTAACAGCGTTCTGTGTGCCTTTGGCATTTAGTCATGCTGGCCACATGACCATGGAGACGTCTTCAGACAATGCTGGCTCTTTGGCTTTGAAACGGAGATGAGCACCGCCCCCTAGAGTCAGGAACGACTAGCACGTATGTGTGAGGGGAACCTTTACCTTTTACAGGAAGGCTGTGTCTTGTCATATCTCCAGCTGAAGGCCAAAAGAAATGTGGCTTTTGTGGGAGTTTGTTAGGTTATTCAAAGCACCTTTACTCAAACAAGATAAGACTCATGGTAGCCTCTGTGCTGCCTAACGTAGTTAGAATTGCTCACAGATATCGTGATTGTGATACTCAGGATTTTCTATCAATTGCATTTCTTGCCTTGATATTTTTCACAGCCTATTTGTATTTCAGAGCACCTGAGCCAACAGCTATTAGATATGCTGAGATACTTAAGGCCTTATTCACTATCATGTTTGGTGCTTAAATACTATAGAGATTAGTCCTCAACTTATGACCACAGTTGGGACCAGAATGCCCATTGCTAAGCAAGATGGTTGTTAAGTGAGTTGAGTTTTAGGACCTTTTTTTTTTTGCCCTGATTGTTAACTGAATCACTGAAGTTGTGAAGCGAAACGCATACGTTGTTACGCTGTTATTAAGACTTTGCTTGTCAGAAAGGCAAAGATTTCAAATGGAGATCACATGATCCCAGGATGCCACAGACGTTGCCATGTGCTCGTATTTTGAACATGTCCCACAGGGTTGCTGTAACAGTCATAAAAGTATGAGGATCAGTCATAAGTCCCTTTTTACAGTGCCTTTGCAACTTCGGACAGTCACTAAATGAATGGTTGTAAGTTGACTGTTATAAATAAATAAGTAAGTAAGTTGTAAGCTACCTGTAGTATTTCAGGCTTTAATTGCAAGAATGACACAATCTTACAGTGACATCATAGCACAGCAGTTGATTTAGAGCAGGAGTCTCCAACCTTGTCAACTTTAAGACTTGTGGACTTCAACTCCCAGAGTTCCTCAGCCAGTTGACAAGGTTGGAGACCCCTGATTTAGAGCATGGCCCAATGGCAGGTGGGTGAGAGCAGTAGAGGGAGGTTCGCTCAGTTTGGCAAGCTGTCCGTCACACTGTTTGACGCCACCCCAACTAGGTGGTGAGTCCAACAATAGGATAGGCAGTTCTGATTAGTAGAATTTTGTTTCGACTGGTTTGATATTTATTTTATTTTTTTGCATTCCAAGGTGACACAGCCAGCGTGAACAGCTTAAATCTGTCTACTGCGCACACGAAGAGGATAGCATTCCTCTTCGATTCAACTCTGACGGCCTTTTTAATGATGGGGAATCTTTCGCCGGTAAGTTAACTTGCTCGATCTGATTGAACGCAACATGTTAAAAGTGTTCTTGGATTGCCTTTATTTTAAACGGAATCGTGGGCAAAAGTCAGTTTTAAAGCACTGATTTTCACAAACGGCATTCAGGAGGCGTTTTTAATCTTATGTTGTTCTTCCCGGTGTTTTTAACCACGAATTATATCTGAAAAATGAGTAACGACGTGTTTTTTGTCTTGCAGAATCTGAAAAGTCATGCAGTCACCATGTTCGAAGTGGGAAAACTGTCCGATGAGTCACTGGACAGTTTTCTGGTGGAACTTGAAAAGGTAAAAAAAAAAAAAAACTGTTCTCTGTCCTTGTGTTAAATTTATGTTTTACCAACAAAGAAATAAAGGGAGACTAGTATAGATCTATTTCAAGCTATTTAGCTCTCATCAGATAGCCCAACCCTTCTGGGATTCGAAGTAGGAGATAATGTTTATGTCTCTGGGAGGCATGGCTGTATCGCCAGATGTTTTGCTCTGCTTTTTCTTGTTATTGATTTTTGACTTTTATTTTGCATTATATTCTTGATGGTAAGCCGCCCAGAGTTTGATTTAAGTTGGGTAACTATGCAAAATTTTAAAATAAAATAATATGAAATGCACATTTTAATATATTATTTTTATAGAGAGAAGGGGCCATCAAAGCAAAAGTGGCAATAAAAGTCTTAACTCTGATTTCATGGTGCAGCTCCTTCCTACAGCTTTAGCCTAGGCCACCTGGGTATGGAGCCATACTTCTTACCCTAAAGCTAGAGGGAAAAGGAGGAGTGGTGGTGTGGGCAGGCCCCAGCTCGAGCTGAGATAATGCCAAGTGGTGCAAAATACTCCATGAGCCAAATGTTTGAGAATGCTGATATTAATGAGTGGCAGACCCTTGCTTCTTGGAGCAGAGAAGCAAACTCCAGCATTTGGGATGGAATCAAGCCACTTTTTCCATTGCCTTGTCAATAGAAAAGAGATAATATAGCCTTAGCTGTCAGGTTGCCCAGAATGCTACTTTTCCTTCTGTATCTAATGCTTTCCTAGTTGATATAACAGTATGAAGGAAGTCTTTCTCCCTTTTTCAAAGGTTGATTGTTTTGGCATGGTGGATGATAAGAGAAACGACAAGTATATAAACTACTCCTTGTTCCATATCTTGCATTGCCCATAACACCTCTGTTCTTCCATTTCACTGTCAGATATGGCAAGCCTTTTGGCTAGAATTTAATAAAGCTGAGGACTCTGTGAGAAAAGAGGAGTTACAAACTTTGGGTTTGACAGTCAATTTTGCTGCTTCACGGCCAAGTTGTATCTTTTGCAGTGAAGCTGGTTTAACAATCTAGATTCCAAAGTTTTAAGTAGTAATCTTTTCCAGACATCTTTTGGAAGCCTGAGGCACCTGCTTTTGCCATCACTTCCTACAATTCTTTAAATTATTATTTTGCATTTGATTTCTGTCATGCGGATGAATTGCATTAAACGTCTCTTAATTACAGCTTTTCTTTTGTTAGTGAATGGCTGCCTTCCTCCCTTGTCTGCATACTTAATGCCTCCTGTTAAGACAGTGGCCTGAGGCAGGGCAGGAAAAAGTCCTACTGCTGCCAGCTCTGGGCAGGTCTCCAGCCCCACCATTGATGTAGCCTCTGTGATTGCAACAGCATTTTTTTCTCCATCATCATGGAAATTGTCTCTGAATTATGTGTGCTTTGTTTGCTCATATATGTCCAAGGCTGAACTTTTGTAGGGTTTGTGAATATTTTTATGTTACTATCATAATATAAAATAATATGTATTTAATATATTAGCAACTAAATACCGGTACTAACTTGAGTCTCATATACTTTAGTCAGTAGGCTTAGTGAGTGGCTTATTGCAAGGAAGTCTGGGATTAAGGGTTGTTGTTGTTGTTTTTTGCATTTATACCCGATCTTCTCTCGTATTACAATAATGGAACAGGTTGGAATGAGAGAGATACGCAAAGTCATTCAGTGAATTTTGTAGCTGTTTGAGGATTTGAATTTGGGTCTTCACAATCGAAGTCTAGCATTCTAACTATTGAATGAAACTTCCAAATATGTTAGAAAAGGTGGTTTAACTTAAAACAAGCCCTATTCAAAGTGAATGTCTGCCATTATTATACAAATTGCTCTTAAGCTTTATTACTTAACTACTATTGTGATTAGGTTTTGTGCATTGTAAATATAATTAGCTAGATATAATGAAGATGTCACTTTGCCTGATCTACATGCTAATATAGTGGGATGATGTAGGACAGTATTTCGCAACCTTGGCCATTTTAAGATGGATAAACTTTAAGTCCTAGAATTCTGTGAGTTGAAGTCCACCCATCTTAAAGTGGTCAAGGTTGAGAAACACTGATCTAAGAAGTTATGTTCAGACTGGTGTGAACTAGCTCTTCAGTCATTTCCAAAAGTGGACAATAAGCATCACTATTGCTTGCTAAGAGATTACTAGTTTGATTTTTTTTAAATCACATTCTTTCATCTGCAGACTCTATTGATACTATTCACTATCATTAATTTTGATCTAGACAATGTTACCTTGTAATCCATACATTTCAAATTCACCAAAGGTTGACAAATAACTGATCTAGATGAAAACTGCAGCCTAATGTGAATGATATATGAGCCAATATACATACAGGGTATATAATTAATTATACAACTTGCATGATTTATAGTGCATAGATGGAAAATGGAATTTTAAAATGATACCCCCATCAATGAAAACTCACTACGATATATGTAGTGAAACAAGTACAGGGGGAAGAAGATTGTGTCAGCCTTGTGAATTTAGAAACCATGAAAAGTTGAACCTTTTAGTATTTGGATGGGAGATCACCAGGGAATGTCAGGACTGTGGATTAGTTTGGGAAGTAGTACAGATACTATGTACACATAGAAATTACCACACTGAGAAAAAGACTAGACTACATTACACTAACATTTCTGAACTATCATCGTTCATGTTGCCTGCTACAACATTGATACCTTTCAGAAATATTAGACTACAACTCTTAGAACCCTTGGAGAGCACAGGTGTTATATTGTAGCATATTTAAGGTTGGATGTCCAAGTTCTCCAATTGCATATGTGTACTAGTTGGTGGAAGCAGGTAAGACCCATGAGCCTTATCTCCTTAACAAGAATTCTATCACTCCATTCTGTTAACCTTCCCATACGTTTTGAGCATCAGGTTACTGTGAAGAAGTTTTAAGTCGGCAAATGGTTTAATAATATTTTATTTAAACTGTTTAATTTTCAAATTGGTGTAACTCTTCTAAATACTAATCTTTTTCTTATAGAGATCCACGGCCAACAAACCAACGTTTCAATGAGCATGTCAACAATGATGTAAACCTACGGATTCAAAACCTCACCATTTTGGTCAGGAACATCAAAACCTATTATCAGGTATATGTATATACATGCATTTATCTGCAATACCATCTGCCAGAAAGATACTATAAAACATTTTGTAAAAAGAAAAGACTGGAGGAAGTTGTGTTTGCTGAAATTTTCAATTAATGTTCTGCTCCTTAAAATATGTTGAGGAAAAATACTGAGCCCTATAAAAGTGCAGACATTTGCTTCTATCGCAGGAATGATTTCAGGTAGATAATGTCCATTGGCTAGTTTAAGACAATAATACAGATTACGGTGAATCTGCTGCATATCTATGGAGAATCTCAATCATCCAGGAAAAGTATCTTTGGGACATCCATTATCTGGATGATTGAGAATCTCATAGACATGCAGCAAATTCACAGTAATCTATATCACTGTATTAATAATTCTTGAATAAAAAACTAAACCTTTTCAAGAGAGGAAAAGAAAACCCCAAGAAAGTCCAGTTGCGTTTTGAAAAGCAACTTTGTGACCTGAATTTTCTGCAGTGAAATCTTTTCAAACTCTATTTTCATGTAAAGTCTATCTAGAAAATTGATATTTTTGCTTACTAAAGTCTAAGAATGGCCTATCAGAGCATCCATTGTTGAACCAGAGAATAATCGTTTCTTTTGATTTCTTAGTTAAATCATTATGTAACTTGATTTAGACTGAAATGATTACACGAAAAGCACATATCAGTAGCAGATTAAAATGTGAATTGAAGGTTTCCTGTATGTTTTTAGATTGTATAACTGGTCCAAACTTTTATAGTATGAGTAATGTCAGTCTTTTTTGGTAAACGTCATGTGAAGTTATATAAAATTGATAACTATTAATATTTTTTAAAATGAAAAACCCTAAGGTCAAGGTCTAAAATAGAACCTACATAACTAAATTCCTCTGTATGGAGGTGGCATTGGCAGTTTAAAGTTATATAAAGTATCATAATGAAATGTTATTATTAGCAAGAGCAAATCACTGGTCCTTATCTAACATTTACTATTCACCTGGATGAGCACATCTAGAACTTGAACATTATTTTATGGTTGAACAGTCTTAAGCTCATACCACTCAAATTATCCAGCAGTGTATATTTGGTTTCAGATGGATCAGGTGATTAATTGCTATAACACAGTCTACCATTATTTCATCAGCACTAACACTCAGACTTAAATTGGTGGGGAAATCCTGATTTCTGTATTATCTGAAATATTATCTAGTAAACTATAATCAGCTAATTTGTGTTTTTTTAAACTTTGTTTCAACTTATAAAGCATATTCCTGTATAAAGTCCTGATAAATCTCTTTGTTACCAGAATGATCAGAATATGAGTAGGAGGCATGATTTTAACTTTCAAGAATATTATCTCTATTCAAAACTACCCTATATTCTTTAAAAAAACTTCCTGTAATCTTGTCAGTTCTTGCAGATAAACCAGACAGGAAATATGACTAGATGAGTTAATTCTACTTTATTGTAAAGCTACATTAACAGAATCTTTCAAGACTGAAGGCACAAACATCCCATAATCTCTTTTAATTGCTTGATCCATTAGAGCAGGTCTAATGTTTCTTTCTATGACCATTAAGCCAATGGGGACTCCTACCTCTCTCACCTAATTGTTTCCTAGGAAGCATTTCTTCTCCTCATCCCTCACAGTCATCTACACATTCCATTACAACTTTTCTGTACATTGATAGCGATGGATGATGGCCCTAAAGCTGTCATTGTATATAAGAGAAGATTGGAAGCAAAATATAATATTGCTCAAATCCAGTTGATGTTATCTTTCTGATTTTAATTTAAGCTGAATTAATAACAAAATAAAAATGGATCCTACTATCCAAAAACATTCCACATTCGTTTTATGCTACTTTGCTGGTAATTAATATGCACATGCTTAATTTTAAATCTGACAGACATTCTCTAATTTTGGATTCTAAGTAAGGTCTGGCTGGTTTGTGTTTGGATGGGAAACTGTAAAACAAGAGTAGAAGTTGAAAAAAATCCCAAAGAAGGCAGTAACAAGTTATTTTCATATTGTATAGAAATCTCCATGGATGTATTCAGACATTCATCCAGAGTTAAACATGATTCAAAGGTATCTCTGCTTTTTTTCATTTACCGGCAATTCACATATTTGGGTAGTTCTGCAGCCAGCTAACTTGGAAGCTTCCATATTCTGAATTTCCAGTACATTTTGACAAAGTAACTTTTCTACACTTTTGAATATCATACTCTGTGCAAAAAATGCAAAATGCAGTTGTAATCTTCTTTGTCCATGAAGAAAATGTTAGTATGTCTGGATAGCGTTTTATGGAATTGTCTGCTGATTTTTCATCTTCTTATTCCTTTCTTTTGGTGACTTTACCCTTTGATAAGACTCTGTGTCTTCCTCAGAGTCAATTTATATTCTGCAGAAAAATGGTAATCAAGAAAGGCAATATATGCTAAACTCAATTGTATCAAAATTTGTATTTTCTGGCCTTGTAAAATTTCTACTGATTTCTTGATTAGTAAAAAATATAATTAAAAAAATATAAGTTGAATATGGTGCTTGAAAATATAATTGTAGGAATGCTTTTAAAACAAATTTGAAAGCAGTTGGTCAGAGTTGGTAATAAATAATAACAACATATATGGTAGATGAAGAGTAAATTTCTAAGTATCCATAGCAATAGTAGAGGAATTTTAATCATATGAAGAACTCCTATTGTACAGTGCCTGGGAATCATCCGTAGTTTGCATTTTTTATAAGTGTTCCCATAATGCAGCAGAGGTTGGTCAGCTGATACATGTTTTGGAGGCGCCTAGTTGACTAGACTCTAAAATGAGTGTAAATTAATTCTGTCCACTGAATTCTGTCCTTCTGAAAAGATCACATGTGTTTTCTTGGTTCTTCCATAGAGTAATTGAGAAAACAGAAATAAGAATGGAATGATTTAATTTATCTCTGGATCATGAATGCTTTGTATTCCTTGAGTTATGTAGAAAAGCAAAATCAAACAATGGGAACAATGATAATGTGGACCAAATTAGTTAAGGAACACCAATGCTGCAGTCAAAATGATTATTTTGCACTCATGATTGTTATCAAAATAATGTATCATGGAGATTCCCCCTCACTATTTCTGGCCAATACAGAAATGTTGACTTTTATCTCAAGGTCAGCTGAGTTCCAGCATCTTGCCAGTTCCAGGCTGCTGCTCTAATTTTTACAATCTCATAAATCTAGTTGTTGTAAATGGAATAGAAAAATCTTTGTAAGAGGTGGAGGCCCAATAGCAAGATTGGGCATGTTTTTCTTTCTTTACATTCCCCTATTTGTCTCCAAATGTTTAATTATATTACTGCTTTGTTAAGCTGGTGCCTTTCTCTCCGAAATGGTTTTTTGTTATCTCAGAGTGCAAATCAGGCATTATCCGAAGCAAATATGTTTTTTTAAAGCCCCTTTTTTTTAAAGCAAAGTGAAAATATGGAACATTCTTCAAATTCTGCATCCAGTTTTGTTTCTTGAAAAATTAAATAACATTTTGCTCTATATGTAAAGCAGTTGTGCCATTTGCTGCTTTCTTAAGCAAATATTTTTTAACTTTTCTGGCATCTTTAGTCTTGTTTTTAAAAGAAAACCTTTGATTATTATTTTTTTACTTGCTGGAGGTGAGCAGGTTACTATGTGAAATTGTGCTTGATTTAAATTGAACAATAGAAATAGTTTTGGAGGTTCCTAAGCAACAATAGAAGTAGGCTGTGTTACTTCCGCAAGGGAAGTTTCCACTCTCAATGTATTTGAGTGGTGGTGTTTTTCCTTTGTCTGATGTATTGCTCTTCTTTGTCGACCAAAGAAAATGAGACCTTTCTAACTTAGGTTGTTCCGTAGTAGGTGAAATTAAAAAGTAGTAATTTGTAACAGCCTCTTTATGTATTAAACCTTCATAAGAGAACAGTTTTAGTTTTCCTAATATGTTAACAAGTCCAATGGGATAGAATACCCATATTTAATGTTTTTCAATATGTATGCATTTAAAAAAATGCCAGCATGGCTACGAAATCAAGTAGCTCCTTAATAGCAAAAGTTTGGATCAGAAATAGTACACCTTAAATTTACCAGATCTGTGCTGACTTAATACAGGTATCCCCTAAATGGCAGCCAAAAATTCAGAGAATCCGCTTTGCTGACATTTAGCGGTGGTCAAGAATTTGGAAGCCTTAATTTATAGCAGTGATGGCGAACCTATGGTACGTGTACCACAAGTGGCACGCAGAGCCATATCGGTGGGCAAGTGAGCTCAGATCCGGCGTGCATGTGCGTGCCAGCCAGTTGATTTTTGGGCTTTCTGGGCCTCCGGGGGTGGGTGGGGAAGTGCCATGTTTTGCTCTCCCCAGGCTCCAGAGCCTTTCTAGGAGCCATCCCCACCCCCCTGGAGGCACTCCGGAGGCTGGAAATGGCCCATATGCCAATTTCCGGTTGGAACAGAAGGCCCGTTTTTTGCTCTCCCCAAGCTTCAGAGCCTTTCTAGGAGCCTGGGGAGGGTAAAAACGGCCTCGCCCCCCCCAGAGGGCCTCCGGAGGCTGGAAATGGCCCCTTTGCCAACTTCTGGAAGCTCCTAGAAAGGCTGTGGAGCCTGGGTAGAACAAAAAAAACGGGCCTATTGGGTCCACCATGCCATCGTGTTCTGGGGGAGGAGATCACATGTGCATGTGCGGGCGAGCTGCATGGAATTATGGGTGTGGGCATGCGCATGCACGACCACCCCCACCACCCCTGCTCCCCCTGCTTTTGGCACGCGATGGCAAAAAACGTTCGGGCCCACCGTGCCATCACTGATTTATAGGCCTACAGTAGATAGAAATTTGAAGCCATATTTATCACTAATTAGGAAATTCTGGTTCTGATTTTTAAGTGCTATTACCAGAATAATATATTAATAACATGACAGGGATTTATAGAGAACAGGGTTATATGGGTAGTTCTCAACTTAAAACCATTTGTTTAGTGGCTGTTTGAAGTTACAAAAGCACTGAAAAAAGATTTATAACTGTTTTTCATACTCACAATGGCTGCAGTATCCCCATGGTCACATGATCAAAAATCAGATGTTTGGCAACTGCCATGTATTTATGATGGTTGCAGTGTCCAGGGTCATATACGTTTTGCAGCCTTCTGACAAGCAAAGTCTGTGAGGAAGGCAGAGTCACTTAACAACTGTGTTACTAACTTAACAACTGCAGTGATTCACTTAATAATTGTGGCAATAAAGGTTCCAAAATGGGACAAAACTCCCTTAACAAATGTCTTAGCAAGACATTATGGGACCAGTTGTGGTCATAAGTCAAGGCTGCTGTAGACAGTAACCCCTAAGTTAACTGTCAGTTCTTAGTTGTGTTAGATATATGGTGTGTAGTTGGGTTTTTTGCCTCAACCAACAAAATGACATGGGCCACCTCTGGCTGGCACCATTTATCCCATCTGTTGCCTGATTTGCAATCATTGAAAAACAGATTAAAAGCACCATATTTTGAATCAAATGCCATCTTGAATGTTAGATAGGTGCCCTGAAATTTGGTATGATAACCAGAGTTTATTGAACCCAAGACATGATTGAGATGGGTTAAACTCAATCTTCCTTTAATCCGGTTTCATAAGGAATGTATTCTGCCAACTAAAACTCCCTTTCTGTGGTGTTGTTCCTGCCTGTCAAATTTGATAAACATGAGTTAACACAAGTTAATTGCGTTGAACTACAAGAACAAGATAAAAGTAAACCATTTAGACATATCTACAGTATACATAAAATAAATACTGTACAGGATTACGTGGAAGATTGTGTTTGAGATGAGATGCAGTTTATAATCTGTATTTAACAAGAGACCTACAGTATTGTGGTTACTTTGACACTCATTTGATTAGAAAGGGGAAAGGTCAGTTTGGGGTTAATTCTTAGCTTATTTGGAACAGCTGCATTGTGGTAAAATATCAAAGGCTTTTTTCCCCTGGGAACTACAAACAGCCATGATTAGAAAGTAAAACCAGGTGAGTCTCTTTCTAGGAATTTGTTCGCTTAGGGAAAGACAGCACATTTTGCACATTCCAAGTTCATGAAATGTTAACATTTTAAATACCTCATAACAATCATTCTAACAGTTAAGATTAACATTGTTTTGCGTTAAGCAAAAGTACTTCTCTCTGTGTTACTACACAGTTATTTTTATCTCCGTTCACACTGCTAGGGGTCCCTTGAGTAACCCTATTCATTCAATTCAGAAACAATTTTTTTTACTTCATTCAAAAAAATCCTTTCTAATGCCTCTTTTTCTAATCTACTATGACAATTACAATTGATCAGAGCTATGTAATCCAATCCTTCTGGACAGTGATAAATTGGAAAAAAGTAATTCGACACATTTAATATTTATCTCTTAATATAAAGTGTAATTTCTTGCATTTTCTCAAAGTTGTATTCCTGAAGAAGATTTTGGAGATGGAAAAAGGGCATGCATAGATTTGTACTATTTGAATATAGTAAATTGCAATCTAGTAATATTTTATTGTGCCCCCAAAGATGTATATGCCTAATGATGTGGCTCCAAATTTTGAGATTTTTCCTCCCAAATACAGGGGCATCATGTCCGGCTAGGCAACCGTCTCTTTGATACTATCATATCGTTACCATGGTTTTTTCATCACAGATAAGTTAACCCTACCAAAGTATGAGTAGGGATGGAAAAATGAATGGTACAGGAGAGATGGTATAAATATGAGAGTTATGTAGCTCCTGGCACAAGGGAAGTATAGGTCCACCACTTCCTTCTAGAGACTTTTTGTTCTACTTCAAGATTAAGATAGATTGTTTAAGAATTACAGGATGGACTACAGTTTTAACATATACAATGAGTGTAATAGCAGATGATTTATTTGTTTTGAATAACTAAAAAAACACAGAGTGGATTTCAGGCGTTAACCTAAAAGAAGCGTGATTTGCAGCTAAGGCTTTATCTAAAAGGTCCATGTGTATTCTCCTGGCTTTTAGAAGCAGAAGGCAAAGCTGATAGGATAGAAAGACAAAAGACTTTCTATTCGAGGTGACTGAGGATTTTGAGTTGGGCAGTTCTCTGATTGTGGAGCTGTTAGATGGGGATTTTTTTTTAACAGATTGGTTTTTTTGGATTGTTTTGAATAATGTCTGTTTTTCAGACATTGATGTTCTCTTTTAATAGGGATTTATCAGTTTAGAGCAGGGGTGTTCAACCGTGGCAACTTTAAGACTTGTGTACTTCAACTCCCAGAATTCCCCAGCCAGCCATCATTCACCATCCCCACTGCCATTCTGAGAAAACATCACTAGAACACAGTGATAAAAAGCAAACATGGACTTGCAATGTATCCGGAGAATCTAGTCATGTGAGTGCCTTGACTTATGACCATAATGATAGGAAATCTGGTCCTGTTTGTCTTTGGTTCGTTTCCTTGACATTGTGTTCACAATTATATATGAATCACTGTCATTGATCATCAGTGTTCACCTTATTCCTAATAAAAATTACTTGCAATTTATAGTTGCAAAGAGAGGTAGCCTGTTTTCTACCAAAAATATGTGAAGACTGAAGGACTGAGGTGTTGACAATCAGCAGGCATGTGTTGGGTTCTAGTATTTATTTTTCAGTGATCAGAGCTCTTAACATGCTTCTTTTTTGTCCTGTATTTAGCATTTCAAGGTAATCAATGTAGATTGTAAGGACAGTAAAGTGTAAAAGAAACAATAGTACAACATGGCAATTTAACATATTTGATACATTTGTAGTTCACTTTTGTATGACGATAGCAGGGCAGCATACATTTCTCTCCTTTTTCCTATTTTTCCTATAGGAACAAGTCACATGATGTAAGTTGGGCAAAGGGAAAGTGATTCATAGTCACCCAATAAGCTTTTGAGGCAGAAGGTGTCCAATAGCTATTCATGATTTAATGAATGAATACATGCATTCTAAAGTGCATTCTTTCTTACTACCATGAATGTTAAGTTCAAAGGCGCCAGTTCAAAAGAGCAGAGCAAATTATAAGTCAATAACTATAAATGCCTATAGAATGTTCAAATTATTAGACTTATTTTTTAAAGACTGCTTTATTATTGTT
>JANHFT010002558.1:108100-124729 GCA_032467955.1 Pseudoxenodon macrops
AACGGGCCAGCCAGAGTGAGGCCTGCGTGCATGTGCGGGGGGGCAGCACAGGGGTGGATGTGTGGGGGGGAGGGCATTGCATTATGGGTGTGGGCATGTGTGCACACACATGCCCCCCCACGTTTGGCACGTGATGGCAAAAAGGTTAACCATCACTGGTCTATAGCTGTGCTTGCCAGAAAACTGAGAGAAAATGAAGAGCACTTGCTTAAAAAGTTTGATGACTGCATTTCAGAGTTCTCAGTGATGGGTTAAAGCTGATCTCAACTATAGATTCTATTAGCAAACTAGTTTAAATTAGAGTAAACTAGTTAAATTAGGATTGAATATCCAAACCTCAACCACATATGTTTCAAGGTCCCAGCATTAGGTCCATCACAGCCCTTAACCCTCTCGTCTCATAATACCCCAAGATTGTTCAACTGTGCTATAAATACTGAATCATAATAGCTCTGCCAGCTTAAGCCACTAATAATAATAGCAATAGAACTTAGACATATACCGCTTCACAGGGCTTTACAGCCCTCTAAGCAGTTTATAGAGTCAACATATCCCCAACAATCTGGGTCCTCATTTTATCGACCTTGGAAGGATAGTCAACCTTGAGCCTGGTGAGACTCGAACTGCTGGCAGCCGGCAGTCACCAGAAGTAGCCTGCAGATTACTTTGTGGTAAATAAAATCTGATTCCTAAAATGTATGTTAGAACTTGAATTTGTACCTCTTGGAACCTTTGCTGAACAAGATGTGAATTTTAATTATTGATGTTGAATTGCCATTAGAATCTGTGAGCAGGAAGAATGTTCTTCTTTTCAAGAATTATCCATAAATATCAAAATGTTTGCCATTTAGCTCAAGTAACAGTAAAATCATTGGTAGTGCCAATGTCATTAGTGAGCCAAATGCTGAAATTAGCCAAACATTGACTTTGCAGGAAGAATAGTAGAGCATTGATATTCTGCAAGTTTAATAAAGAGGCTCATTTATTCTGTGGGCTTTCCACAATTCCCGTAATAGTTTAAATGAAAATTGGCCAGTCGCTTATATGCCCACTGAGCATATAAATGTTCTCCTAGCTGTTTGTTTGCTAACTCTGCCCTGTTGCCATTTAAACATTCTTACACCCCCACCACTAACACAATTTACACAAAGCTGAGGCTGACTTTGAAGAAAGTCTGCTAGACAAATGTTAATTCTTTAACTCTGACCCCGATTGACCCTGACAAGTCATATCTAAATTGGAAGGAGGAAGATGGGGCTCTTTGCTTGTGTCACTGTCTCTTCCTCTTCCATATAAACTGTTCATGCCTACTATAGTGGCTTCTTGATTAGGTTTTTTTTTAAGATTCATAAACTAAATAACAGAAAGAGGAATAAATCAGAACAACAAAAGGGGGGAAAGACATGAATTTATATTGTGAATAAAATAACTCCCAAGTTTGAAAAAAAATGGTTTCAATTTCTAATCCTTTACTCCATCAAAACAAAACAAAAAGCATGAGAATGCGACAAACAATATACCCATTGTTGCACATTGGGTGTAAATTCATCCTTCCAGTGACAGTTTTGGCCATTCCCTACATTCTTCATATTGTGATAAATTACATATATTGGTGATGTAACCAAGAGGAATATAGACACCTTGCCCTGTGTGCCAGCCTTCCCTCCAAATAAACTACGGTACTACAAATAGTCTTAATACAAATTGAAAAGTGTCTTTCAAGAGTTTTAAAAAGTCCAGTGGTACTTTTACCAAAAATGATGAGTTTTTCTACCAATATGAGAAGTCAAGTGCACAAAAATTGCAGGATAGCAAATCCCTCTGGAAACAAAAAATCCTAGCTCTGTCTGTACATTTGACGCACTGTAACCATTCCCAAAAGGGACAGGAGGCTCAGTGGCTAAGATGGTGATCAGAAAGGTTGGCAGTTCGATAGTTCGAATCCCTGCCGCCGCGTAACAGAGTGAACTCCCATTACTTGACCCAATTTCTGTCAACCTAGCAGCTCGAAAGCATGTAAAAATGCAAGTAGAAAAATAGGGACCACCTTTGGTGGGAAGGTAACAGCATTCAATGCACCTTCGTGTTTAGTCATGCCGGCCACATGACCACGGAGACGTCTTCGGAGAGCGCTGGCTGTTCGGCTTTGAAACAGAGATGAGCGTCGTTCCCTAGGGTCGAGAATGACTAGTACTCTAGTGCGAGGGGAACCTTTACCTTTTACCTTAACCATTCCCATTTATATCATGGCCTCCTGTGACTTCAGCCCCTTCAGAAAATTGCCTATCCCTGTCATAAAGAAATAATCATTTTCCTGAATGAAGCAATTGGTTACATGAACCAAAGAAAAGAATTGGCTGTTTCAAAGAGAGTGGGGCATGGTCCATGAACAACATGGTTATTATAAAGCTTCTTTATGAAATAGAAAGCAATGCATAATCCTTTTTGAGGGTTTCCCAAAGAGTAGGAATAGAAGTTGTTTCATTTCAGCATATAAATGCTTATATACCAAATATAATTCCCCAAATTAATAATGTGCAGATGTACTATAAGTGATTTTCATTTGCAGTTTAATACATGATTCAATTCAGCACACATTATCCATGGTCAGATTAATTTCTTTTCAAAGTTAAAGAATTTTGTTTGTCATTTAGACAAGTGACATTTAATGACAATTTTTTCAACTTTGTACTTCTTTCCTTTTTTTTTTAGGAAGTCCTCCAGCAACTGATCATAATGAATTTGCCAAATGTCTTAACTATTGGCAAAGATCCTCTCTCTGGTGAGTACTTTGGAAACATCATGAGCCCTTTTACTTTAAGCTTAATGTTTACTATGTACTGTATAACCACATGAATGTTTTATATGAATGTTGTCAGGGTTCCATGTAACATACCTACAGCAAACAAAACTTTGAGGGAGGTAGATTCCTCAAATAATAGTTTTATTGGATGTCCTATTGGCATGAGCTGGTGAAAACCAACTCTAAACCCATGGTTTTCATCTAAATTAAAAGAAGTTTTTCACTTTCTCAAAACAATCAGTCTCATGGTCAAATCAGGATACAGCCCAATTGCTAGGTGACTTCAGTCCCCTCCTTCCAAGCACCTGCTGGAATGTCCTTGGTTCCCAAGAGAAAGTATTTTGTTTTGGCTACAAACTCCAGCTATCTCTACTCTCCCCTCCCTATCCCTTAGCTCCAGCTGTGGCAGCACTGAAGCCTCAAAATGGCTTCAGTCAGGTCAGCTTCAGGATTGGCAAATGTTTTGTTACATATAATATAACATTAATTTGGCAATGAAGAACAGGGTAGACAGAATAATATCACAAATTAAACATGGTGTATTTTTCCGTCAAACAATAGAGACCTGTGCCCTAAGAGTCATTTGAGGGAAATGCGTTTTCCTGCATGTCGGCATTGTTTTATTGCAGTCTTCCAAAAATGAGACCAAGGGACTGTAGAGTTGTGACTTTAGCTGCAGCTCTTCTTCCCTGCTGTTTGCTGCCAGCTTAGGCAGCAGAAGGAATGTCTATGTCTAAAGACAGGTTACCATGGCGATTTCCCCCCCTATTTTTTCTGTAGGATTTTGTAGTGTCAGATATATTTTCCAGGGCTTGAAAAATGAGAAACTCTTTTTTCAAAATTATGTTTTAGATACCAGAGTACAGTCTAAGACAGTTGTCAGTAATAGGCATATTACACTTGTGAGTAATTTTTCTAGGCTTATCAAAGAAAATAGTACAGGTAGTCCTGAAGATGAAACTCAAACTTTGGCCACCTAATGAGAAGGAGAAGAGCCTAATGCTGGGAAGGATTGAGGGCAAAAGAAGAAGGGGACGACAGAGAATGAGGTGGCTGGATGGAGTCACTGAAGCAGTAAGCTTGAGCTTAAATGGGCTCTGGAGGATGGTAGAGGACAGGAAGGCCTGGAGGAACGTTGTCCATGGGGTCGCGATGGGTCGGACACGACTTTACAACTAAGAACAACAAAGTCCTGAACCATTTATTTAACTATTGTTTGAAGTGACTTATGATCAGTTCTTGCACTTACAAACATGGCTACATTCCTGCAGTCACACGATCAAAATTCATGTGCTTGGCAGCAAGCATCTATTTACAATTTAGTGTCTTGGGATCATGTGATCACCATTTGCAACCTTCTGACAAGCAAAGTGAGTGGGAGAAGCCAGATTGCTTAATCACTGTGTGATTTGCTTATTGACTACAGCAAAAAAAAAAGTAAAGTTGGACATGACTGCCTCACTTAATGCGCCCATCGCTTAGCAACAGAAATTCTTACTTGGGTTAAGAGAGCCCTATATGGAATGTTTTCTAATACAGATTAGCATATAGAACTTTTCTGCATCTTCAGGTAAAATTTTACCATTTCTAATAATGGACTATGGGGTACTAAGTAGTATTTTTGGCCAATATTTGATGATGGGAAGGTGATTTACCTACAAGGCTCGCAAGGTTTCATCCATCAAGGTATTACTATTATAATTACAACTAGACATTCTACTCTTGCTTTCCCACAGGGAGAAAGATATAAATTTTAATCTGGATATTCAATTTTGAATCATGGCTCACCTGACAACATACTCATACAAAAATAATGGCAACCCTTGTAATGCCAACACTTAGTTGACTGCCTGGGCTTCAGAACTAAGCAGAATTGAACCTGGTTACTACTTGAATATGCTAACAAATTGCTAGGATTATAGACTGACTTCAGAAAGCAAGGTCTTTCTTCTTCTGTACAATTGCCAAGAAAACTACATAGAGAGGTAACCCTGAACTTAGCAGAAGTCAAGTTTTACGCAGAAGATTTTATTACATAATTGGTCTTTCTAATTTGTGAATCAACATAATAATCCACTAAGAAGGTGAAATTAAGACTTATTTTTAAAGCCCAATAAATTACTGAAGATAATTTGTGGACTCAATTCTCCTTTGTAATTTCATATGTTGTACAAGAACTTCTATTAATAGATGTGAGATGGTGGGAAATGCACAGGAACATGCACATACACACAAACATACAGAGTTACTTCTACAAGGTAAATTCAAGTCAGTATTCTGTTATTTCTTATTATACAGTGACCTTAGCTTAACAAACTAGTACAAATATTAACATACATACATACATACATACATACATACATACATACATACATACATACATACATACCGTACACATATACAGAGCTTTTTTACTGGGACGGAGGGAGAATATGTATGTTATAAACTCTCTTCATTAGTGCAGCCGACTTCTTTAGCAATTGTAGTTCTTGATAACACACTGCAGTCCATAAAGCCTGGAACACCAGCAATCTCTCCCATGGCCTAACAGATCTGCCCTTGTAATGAATTTTCACCACTAGGCAGACATGCCTTTTTATAAGTTCTCTTAATTGTTCTGAAAACCTTTTAGGTTTCATTTTGCATAGAGCTGAAATATAAACAAAAGTCCTTCACCTTGAGACTAATTTCAACACTTGTCTCAATCAAGGCAACTCCCTCTGCCATAAAGATATACTTGGCTGTGTGGGCCAGATCATTGGAGCATGCTCAAACCTATAATATCAATTGCTCAAGGGTTTTGTTAAAAAGAAGAGCAGGTTCTTTTTTTTTTTATATGGTCAAATCTAGTATTTTTTATACTCAAAAGATTTCATCCCTAAGAAAGGTTTGTTTTATTAGAATGAAATACTGTAAATGTTTGAACATGTCAGCTCTATGCAAAATGAAACAGGCACTCTTATATGTATTGTTTCTTTCATATTTTGTGTTTCTCATCTTCCATGGAGGTTTTGAAAAGGATGCTTTGATTTATAGAATTAGCTTCATCTTTGATAAAACTTGACATATAGAGCTTTTGAAACAGCCTTGCTAGAAGATGTTGCTGCTTTAATGATTTGATCAAGACACTTTTGTTTATATTCCTATATGTTGCAAAGCACCTTTTCAAATGCTTTGTGCAGTGGTCATACAATACAAAGAGGCTTCCTAAAATGGTATCTTAGCCACTTTTTCGCTATTGCCATGTAGACTGCATTTGTCTTAAACCTTTGTTAGTAATTTATTTGGCTTCAGAGGTACCACAAAATGCTTTCCAGTATATAACAGCCCAGAGGTTATGGTCTCCATGCTAAATTAATAGATTATTTTGAACTATTGCTGAGAAGTGACACAGAGAAAAGACTGCAACAAGGCTGGCTTGTCCTAGAGCAGGATATAACAACTACCGGTACTTCAGTTGATAGCACTGGCAAAATCAGTAAAAGGAGTAGTGGTCTGATTGATACAGAAGGCAAAGCACTCAACATTTATTGATAAAGCATTTAAATTCATTTTGGCAACACTAATTGAATGATGTTTATAATAATGTCATCTATCAGACCGCACTCAATTAATTGACAGATCCTCCTTCAGTCATTCAAATTTACCACTGTTTGTTGTAGATTAGCATATAAAATGTTGAAGAATGAGGAAATTAATCAAGTAAATATTGGATTTTTCATTCCTTTTTTTAAACAGGTTTAAACCTATTCAATCCATAATTTCTATGAAAATAAACTTTTCACCCAGCAATCTGAGTTCATCAAATGTCTTAACTTTAAATTACTGTTTCCAACCATTCTTTTCTTGTTTATTCTCCTAATCTTATTTCTTTGTCATTTTATCTTTGCGTTGTGCTGCCTCCAAATCTCTTTGCTGCCTCCCACCAAATCCTACCATCTGTTTCTACCCTATTTCTCACACTGTGAGAGTGGGGGTCCTTCTCTGGTCCTGTACTATAGAAAAGCTTCTAGACTAGATTTTATTCCCTAAAGATCTAAAGACCTTAGCCCATTGTGGGGAGCAGATGGTTGTACTACAAATCCCTCCATTTTAATTACCTAGTTAGCTAGTGTGAAAGCAGCTGCCTAGGAATTTTTGGAAAAGGAAAATGGCACTGAGTTAATTGTTAAAGCAGTGATGGTCTTGTAAAGACCTGTTCTTCAAATTTAAAAGATGGAGCGTTCTGAGGTCCCTTCAGTTTACAATCCTTTGTGGCAATCCATTTTTGCAGGGAAGATAGTTTTTACTTCATCAGATGTGTAAACTGTACCCTGGTTCATATATAGTTAAAAGCCTATAAACTGTGAAGCAGAGATGTAAGTAAGGAAGTAAGGATTTAAGAGATGATGCATATAATTAATTCCATTAATAATTTATTTAATGGAAAGCATAATCAAAATGTGTGCTACCCTTTTCATATAGAATGTAAATGCTGAAGAATTACTTCAACGCTATTCAAAGGACATGAATGATTGCTTGCTTTTTTGAAACATATAGCCAGAATCCTCATTTAAATAATGACATAATTTGTTGTATCTGTTAACCCAAATGCATAGTTTCTCTTTCACAGTCTCCTCAGGATGATGTCTGGAAGGAATTATCTAGTTTTTCCTAAATATATATTTGAAGTTAATAAAGGGGAAAAAATACATTTGTGTGTGTGTGCGTGTGTGTGTGTGTGTGTGTGTGTGTGTGTGAGAGAGAGAGAGAGAGAGAGAGAGAGAGAGAGAGAGAGAGAGAGAGAGAGAGAACAGGCAGACACAGTGAATAACCATTTTTAGAAGCAATAAATTTTTCCAGAGTGAAAACATCAAGCCACAATGGATATGTGGTACCCATTAATTCTATGTCAAATGACGGTATTTCATCTTTGTCTCCATCATGCCCATCTATTCAGTGTTTAGTAGAGAAAGCTAAAAATGAAAACAGCTACATTTTCTAAAACAAGTGAAAAAGTGGCTATTTTCTAGTTTTCTTTTTAAGGTGACCTAGAAGGGAATAGAAGAATTGTCATTACATGTACGCCCAGTCCCAGCTTATAAAGGTCTTTTACTTGATGACTTCAGCCCCCTTCCGCTATCTCCTAGGAGCACTTAATAGGCACAATTATTTCAGGGAGCATGTGATTGTATTAGCTCGACTGGAACAAGGAGGATGAACTTCAGTCATGCAAAACTAGACATGAAAGAGTAACACATTGTCACCCCTTGAGTATGTCAATTTACAGAGTACATGGGTCTCGAAAGACACATTTATTTTTAATTCTACATACACTAAATTTAACAAAGAAATATTTAACAAATACATGTTCTGTATGCTGCCATTCAATTAGTATGGATCATAATGAATTATTTCCAGCCTTTTAATCATACTAAATTAAATTCCATGTATAATATTATATATTGTTCTAAGCACAGTTATATAACTTAGGTCAGTTATGAGATATACAGATATAATTTCAAATTTTAAGCAGTTTACATTCCCTAGCAGAAAAAAAAATGCAACATAAAACCACCTTGTATGTGATCCAAATTTAAGGATTTGCAGTTTACCACTGATTTTAAATTGTACATGATATACTCTTTAAAATAAAAACCTTCATAATCTTTATATTAATGGTCAATATTTTTTTTTGCTTCTTAGGTAAAAGTATGGATGAGATTAAGAAGTTGCTGCTTTTGGTATTGGGTTGTGCTGTACAGGTAAGTTTGGTTTTGATTGCTACTAATTCATTTGAAGAAATTAGTTTCTTATCAATTGTTACATGAGGCTGTAAGCCATCTTTGGTTAAACACAGTTTGCAATAATCTCAAAGGAGGGTTTCCCCCCCTCCCCAAAAGGCAACTGCACTATGTACTACGTGATTTTTTCCTTAAGAAAGAAGACATTTTGCTTCTCCAAGAAGCTTCATCAGCTCTGATTAATGGTTGGAGGGATGGAAAGATTATGGTCAGAACTAAACCTTTCATCCCCCCCTCTCTCAACACACCCACACACACACAAACCAACCAACATCTTTGAGACAACTATGACCAGGATGATTAAGAATCTCCATAGTCAGATTCAATCCAAGATAATAAAGCTCTCATAAAATCTCATAAACAAAAAACAAAATTTTTAGTTATGCTGCAGTGAGTGACTAGCTTTAAAAAAAAAAAGTCTTGTCCTTTAATATTTAAACATTTTGAAAGCAGGCTTCACTGTTCTAATTTTCAGTTTCCTTAAATACTGCTATTCTGTATGTAAAATAAGGCAGACTTTGACTGCCTATTGATGATCTCACCATTAACTATAATATACATATATTATGCTTTGTTCTATACTATTTTATTTTAATGTTTAAATTTTTAATTCTGGTATGTGATCGTAATAAATTGATTGGTTCTAATTTAGGAAAGCCATGAAGATAATTCTGCTTGAGAGTGCATTTAGGATATGATAATTGACACTGAGGTTGGGGGTGGGGTATGGGGCTTTGCTATTAATTTGGTATTTTTAATTGCGTTTTAATTATTGAACTCTTCATGCTTTTATTTGTATTGTAAACCATCAGAAGTCATTTTGGAAAAAGGCAGCATGGAAATAATTATAATTCCAAATAAATAGGTTACAACACAATTCAAAAAACTGGAAAAGATAGCACTAATAATAGCAATAGCATTCGATTTATACCACTCCATAGTGCTTTACACACACTCTTGAGTGGTTTACAAATGTTAGCATATTGCCCCCAACAGTCTGCATCTGAGTAGAAGTATAATTGAGTAATTGTGTCATGAGGTATATATACATCTCCAAATTAGTGTATATAACAATGGCATGGTAACATTGGTAACAGAATACTCACAGTCTGATTCCTTCTTAATGCTGTTGATTCACTAAAATAAATAAAAATGGCTCATTTTTTATACAATTTGGTAAAAAATAATTTGTCAGGTGAAATAAAATATCAAACCAAAGAAAATCATTTTCTGTAACCTCTTCCATCCCAGTAACTTGTTTAAGTAAAAGAAAATGCATAGTGGTACAAAGTACATAGTATAGAAAAACTTTTTTTCAGGATTAGATAATTTGAACTAAATGACATAAGCATTTTAGAGTTAAAAATACTATAGTTGGTTTTCCCCATCCTATAATTAAATGGAAGGTTACTGCTGTTATAATGTAAAATACACCTTGTGCTTACTCAAAGAATAATAGAAGGAAATACCTTACTTCTCAGAGTATAAGATGCACGTTTCCCCCCATAAAAGAGGGTGGAAATGTTGGTGCGTCTTATACACTGAATACAGCCATTTTTGGCTTCCTGAAACTCCGCCCCACACGTCCTGTTTTTGCCAAAAAACAGGCCTGTTTCTCTCAAAACCGGGATACGCAGAGGGTTTGGGAGGCCTGCAGAGTGTTCCTGGTGGCCGGGGCAGGCAAAATCTTTTTTTTTCTTGTTTACCTCTTTGAAATCTTGATGCATCTTATACTCCAGTGTGTCTTATAGTCTGAAAAATACAGTATGTCTGTGTAATATCTTAGAGTTTATTTCCAAAAGATACTCTTCACAGCACCAGTTTTATGATCAGTTTCAGACTGATGCAACATTCATACCAAACACCTTTTGGAGGTCAAATCAAAGTACCACATAGTTGTAATAGAGAATTAAAACTAAAAGTTCATTTTATCTTGTCCATTAATGTTAAAATCTCATTGAAGCTCATGGCTGTACAGAATGTTGAAATTAGATTTATGTGTCCATTATATTACAGTAGCATGTGCTAGTAAAATACTAGTACATATCTTACTTATTCACTGGCTTCTTTCACACAGTATGCATACATTTCAGTCAGTATATTAAAATTTTCATATATTAGTATCCAAATGTAAATGATGACTATTTTAGCAACTCTCATATATATGTAGAAATTACAGAAGAAACACCTTATGTTCCAATTTCTGGGATTATGTTATGAAAGCTGAGAGTTATACTTTACATATTTGCAGGGTTAATTTGATGTTATAATTATTCAGATGCTCTTAGCAATATTTACCAGATTTAGGCATTCATTCAGTTGCGTTATACTTTATTTCCAATTATTCAGTCCCATGTTAAAATGCCAAAAGCCATAACGGTTATGCACAAGAAGAATAGATTAACTGTTATTGGAAAGTTTGTATAACGCGAACACACAATTCTACTAAAATAACTATGGGAACCAGGATTTAAGGTCAACTTTTTTTTACATGGTTAGGACTTCAGCAGTTGGAAATAATTTATTAACTACTTAAATCATACTTGACATAAACTTTCTAAATAGTGATGAAGTTTCTTACCCTTCCCTAGTTACCCTTCCCTACATTCCCTACCCTTACCCTTCCCTACATTAATAGCGTATATCATTGAACTTCTAAATATTCAGAATAGTAAAAGTGCTTTGTATTTGTGATCCTGATAAACTTGTGTAGGATACATTCATTATTATTATTATTACTATTTTGCTTTGCAGTGTGAAAGAAAAGAAGAATTCATTGAAAGAATAAAGCAGCTAGATATTGAAACTCAAGCTGCAATTGTTTCACATATTCAGGAGGTGACGTTCTAATTACCTTAAAGTTCTAATAATGTTTTATAATAAAACTTCCTTATTGTTGTCCACATTATGCATTTTTCTCTATCCCTTTTTTTAACCTAGCCTAGCAGTTAATTGTTCTGTTGCTGCAATTCAATTCATACCCAACACCATTCTTTTAAAAAGAACATCAAGAGACTGAATAACAACACCAAGAGTATTGTTATATACGATCTTCCCACCTGAATGTTGCTTCACCAACATTTAGCTATTCTTCACAGTTGTATGCAGTGGTGGGATTCAAAAATTTTAACAACCGGTTCTGTGGGTGTGGCTTGCTGGTCATCGGTATGGCCAACTCGACATTATTCACTCCCACCCAGTCACATGACCACCACCCCAACCACGCCTACCCAGGTTTTGTGATTCCTGGTATTTTTTAAACAGGTATCTCTCTTTCTCCCCCCCCCCCTCTCTTCCTCTCTCTCTCTTTCTCATGTCTATCCCCCCCTTGTATGTGCGTGCTCTGTCCTCCATGTGCAAGCCTGATGGAGGACAGAGCCATCCACTTCCCCGGCACAGGAAGGGTTTGAGACTGCATCATGGCACTAAGCACCAACATCACAACTGCCCCTTTTTCTTTTCCCCTCTTCTTGTTGTGGTCTCGCTCTCTTCTTTCCCTCTCCCCACGAGCTTGCCATTCCCCTCGCAGCGCCTGCAGGGCTCAAGACTTTCTCCTCTTCTCTTTCTCGAGGCAAGGGCTTTAACGAAGGGGAAGCAAAAACGGCCAAACGGTGCGCGTCGTCCTGGAGCAGCAGTTAATTTGGCTTGCCCTGTCAGATCGCCTTTTTTTCCCTCCCCTCGTCTCATTTTTTTAACTTGCTGCTTTAGAGGCAGCGTATACAGTCAAAGCCGAGGAGGCATGAGTGCACGGGGCGCCCTGTCCTCTCCCCTCCACTTTTTTTTTCCTGCCCTCCTTTTTGCTCGATGGCCTTTGAATGTATGCTCAGGAGGAGCAGGAGTGTCCGGCCCTTTTTTCTCGCTGCTGCCAGCGCTATGTAGAAACAACCGCTGCCGTCGCCCTCCCCTCAACCTGCTCAGTCTTCCTCCAAAAGTTCATTATTTTTATTTTTTTAATTGCTCTTTGATTTTAAATAGCTATTCCAAAACTGCATCTATATTTAATTTCATAATGCAAATTGTATTTATTTGGACCACTGGCTATTAGTAGAAAAACAAGCCTAGCTTAGAAACACATCCATTTTGACTGTTTTATTAGCTAAAATCCTGGATTTCTAATTTTTATAGCCATTATATTTTTGTTGAGGAAAATCTAATCAATGGCTTAGAATAAATACAATGTATTTTAATTAAAATAATGCACATAGCAAAGGATTTCATTTATGGCCTACAACTACAAAAGCAGGAGCAGATTAATAGGCTTTCAGTTTGCCTGGTAACTTGGATTCGTCAACATTTTAGATATCCTTCTTCAGTCTCCTCATCCGAAGTTTCCCCAGTTATTGTTTCTTGCTGTTGGAAGTCAAAGTGTTCAGATTTAGGAGGAATAATTTGATAAATCAAGATAGAAGTATTCCTATTGGCATAATCAAGTATTACAACAATTTATCATAAATTATACTGAAACGTTATTACAATTTAATTTAATTAGCTGGCATTCTTAAACATTACTTACTATGTAGAAGAACAGTATGTACATTTGGAAGTTAAGCAGAGCAGTCTGGGCAGGGATAACACGTGCAGATGGTTTGCAAAAATAAAGTAAGCCAAGAGAAAAGATCCTGGAGAAAAAAATCTTAATAACTCTTTCCGTCATTAAAAGTGGGTTGCCAAATAGCAGGTAGAGATCTGGTACAATTTCTCATGCAAGCTTCTTATGCTAATGGGTGTGGCTAACAAATATGTACAGTTTGGTCTATTGTTTATTTATTATACTAAGGCCAGGATCAGACTTGTTGGCTGAATCATCTATTATTCATACCTAGCAGTAAACAAACATCACATTCATGGCTTTTTACCCTTCTTTCTTTCAGGTGACCCATAATCAGGAGAATGTATTTGACTTGCAGTGGTTAGAGCTGCCACCTATGGCTCCAGAAGAACTAGAGTCTCTTTCCAGAAATATGGTTTTTCACCTTAAGAGGCTGATTGATGAGAGAGATGAGTGCACAGAGGTATATGTATTAATATGCTGGCATCCTTTGGACTTTTTCTCTTCAATATGTACCTTCGTATTGAATTCTTTCATTGTTTCTCAAATATGAGCTTTTTATTAATTAAATATATAAATATATAAAAAATAAGACATCCTTAATCTCTTCCATTTTTCTCAAAATTAATATAAAACAGGTACCAGTAGTATTATTCTTTTGGCCTGCTTATAATATTAACAGCAAGAAGTTAAAATCTGGTAAAATGAAAGGTTCCTTTAAGTTAACTTTGACTCCTGGTTGGCACCCGGTTTAGGAGGATTTTGCATTGTTCGCTCTCCTGCATTTGAGCCATTCTGTACGTTCCTTAAATTTATCACCTATTCTGTATAATAAAAGGCTTCCCTAACTTATTTTCACTCACCATTTTTTTTATCTGTGCATTGAGACACAAGAACCTTTCTTTGCCTTTGATATCAGCTCTTTTAAAAACCTTCATGTTTTCTGCAAGGTGGTCTCAGGTTAGGAATGAAACCAAATGTGATTGTAGGAGGCATGTCTTCCACCTATGGGCCGGTTGTGATGATACAAGAAATGGAGATGAATGGGAAGACTTAAGTGTAATAGCAAAATATTGTGTTGATGAGGAGCACACAACAATTGTTCTTTCTTATTTTACTTCCCCTCCGTTTGTCTCCTTCCCCTTGGAAGTTTTCTCCTAGTTGGAGTCACTTGGTAGAATCTGAATTTCATGGACAGAAAAGTGCTTGGGAATAAGCTATGTAAGTTAAGATACAAAATGCAGGCAGTTTTTTGGATTTTTGTTCTCTAGGTTCACTAGAGCTCCTTAATCTCCTGCTTGAGCAGGAGGATCCCATACAGGTTCCTATACAAGGGATCCTATTGGAACAGGAGATCCTACACCAAGAATCCTGGTACAGGATCTCCTGCTTGAGCAGGAGGTTGGACTAGAAGACCTCCAAAATCCCTTCCAGCTGTGTTCTGATTGAAATATGTTTAATAAGGAAATGACGAGCTTACATTAGTATATCAGAAAATAACTTTTAAAATGTTTTTATTGCCCCATGCTATTGTCAGTAGATTCTAAGATTATTTCCATACTGTTTTTGTTAAAAACATGCCTCAGATATACTTAGGTTTTCACTAACACAGATGCCCTTATAAGGAAGCACTGTACATTTCAGTAATGCATGTTAGAATAGTGGAACGGAAAATAATAGAAACAGGCAATTCATAAGATCCCAAACAGAGATTAGATTTTTTAAATCTGTAAATAATTGAAGAAACCAGAGAGAAATGGTGACATCATAATTTTCAAATTGGGTAGCAACCATCTCCAATGACATTTCAACATTTCTGATTTGTTTTCTGCATAGAAAATGCTTCAATTTAGAAATAAGCATGCATGGTCTTTTATGGATAATTATATGCCTGTATACATTTTTACCCGTAGAGGTATTGAAGCACAATATGGACTGATTCACGATACTAGGGAAAGACAGCTGGTCCTGGCCCCCTACCCTGAAATGTTCAGTTGGGTCAATATTTCTCTTTTAAGAGAGTAAAACCTATATGAGTACCAATATGTATTTCTTCATATATTTTAAGAAGAAAAATCATAAGTATACATAACTGAATTAAAAGCATCTTACTTTCCTGTAATCTTACTGCTTTCCTTTCCTCCCATAAGAGTTCATGTCAGATTTGGATTACAAATTCCTCAAGGTGAAGATGTGACTCTTTGTTATAACTCTGTGAAGGAACGCACGTTAAATAAATCCAGCATCTTGGGCCTGTTTTGTTAAGAGTTCCAACTAAACCTCTTGTATTTGTGCCATAACCATTTTTTATGTCCATCTGTTTGGGTTTTTCTTTTCGTAAATAATTTCCTTCTATGAATATATACATATATGATGCACTTTTTCCTCATAACTTTCAGTTTTCATTATTTTCCTTCCAGTTGATTGTAGATCTCACTCAAGACAGAGATTACCTGCAGTCCCAACAGCCATTGAGTCCTCTAAAAACATCAAGTCCAGCTTCTTCCCCAAATCTTGCCAGCCGTCTCTCCAATGAGGACAAGCAGCATTTGTCCGTAGAGCTTGCAGATGCAAAAGCCAAACTAAGAAGGATCAGGCAAGAGCTGTGAGTACTAAGAATGAGAACTCAACACTTTGGTCTGTACTGGTAGTTTTTCATTTGGAATATCATTTCAGGTTAGGACACCATAAAGAACAAAAGGTTGTGCAGTTGGTTCATTTCTCTCCCCCTCCTACTTGTGTATATAGGCAAACTTCCCTACACTAGTCATTCTTAACACTTTGTGTAAAGAGTTAGCAGAAAGTAAAGTAAAGTTAGTAAAGTTCATTTAGTGACTGTTCAAAGTTACAATGACACTGGAAAAAAGTGACTTAACGACCATTTATGACTTTTGCAGCATCCCTACAGTGATTCACTTAACAAATGAGGCGAGGAAAGTCATAAAATGGAGCAAACCTGCTTAATAAATTTCTCGCTTACAACATAAATTTAGGGCTCCGTTGTGGTTGTAACTTGAGGACTACCTGTACGCATTTAGAAATGTTATGAGCAGATGTAAATACAGGAGGTCCTTGCTTAATGACTATTAAATGTTCCGCAATCATTCAAATTTGTCAAAAGCACTGAATGAGTGCCACTCAAGACCTGTCCTGAGAATTCTTGCCGTTGCAGTGTCCTCATGGCCACATGATCATCGTCTGCAGTTTTCTGTGCCGGCTCCGGAATAGCAAAGTCAATGAAGAAGCTTGCAGGAGGTTGCAAATGGCAGCCATGTGACATCACTTAGTGACCTGTGATGCTTAACAACCGTACTGCTGTTGAGAAGCAATTTAAGACTGCATTGCTTAGCAAGAAAAATTCTAGTCCCAGTTGCCATTGTAAACCAAGGACTCCCTATAAAACACATAAGGCTTATAAATACCCTGTTTCCCTGAAAATAAGACCTCCCTGGATAATAAGCCCAATCAGGCTTTTGAGCGCATGCGCTAAAATA
>JANHFT010002558.1:148717-179604 GCA_032467955.1 Pseudoxenodon macrops
AACCGGCTCTGTGACGTCACCAGCGGCCTACTACCTACTCGGTAGAACCGGTCCAAACCGGTAGGAACCCACCTCTGGTTCTAATAGTTGGAAGTAAGCCAGTTGTGGTAAGAAGATTCTTAAAGAGGTAGAGCAGAGAGAGGTATGGTAGGAAAGAGGAGCAATAAGCATATGTTTTAATAGACAACTTCAGAACTGGATTGCCCTTTGTAATGGTAGATTTGTCATTTCCTTTGAGAAACTATAGGTGGAGAATTCAACCCTAAATTCCCAGAGTTCATCCTTGATGACCCAGAATACCATACTCCAGAATCAGCAGATGGCCAAGGAACATGACTATGAGAATCTGCTGAAGCAGAAAGAGCAGCTCAAAGCAGAATACGAGTCACTTCTTCAGGATCATGAACACCTCGTGTTGCTGCACGAACGGCAGTCCACAGAATATGAAACACTAATCAAACAGCACAGCAACCTAAAAACCTTGCACAGAAATCTTGACTTGGAGCACAAAGATCTAGGGGAAAGGTACAGGAGTTTTACTTCGTAGCAGAAGTTTGTCTCTAGCTAATAATGACAGATGGAAGAAAGATTATCATATGGTGAAAATCTGATCTTTATTATCATTATGGCCAATGATGTTTAGATGATGTCCCTAATGCATAAGTTCTTAAGAACAATAAATATCATTCAGAAACTTGTCTTTTGGGCAAAGTTAACGACATCACCATCATATCCATTCAAAATAACTTATTTTGAAATGAACGAATACATATTTTAATAAAGTATCAGTATTGAGCCCTTGTTTGTTACATTGGATTTGTTTGAAAATTGCATACAGGCTTCACAATATATATCATGCATATATCCAAATTTTATTTATATATACATAATGTAGACAAAATTCGATAGTTCGTGTTCTGTCGATTTGAATGGCAACAAATGAAAAATGCTTAAAAATACTTAACTTTGGGTGAAATAGTATGGAAGAAAATAAAAAAGATTGTTAAAGAGAAATCTTGTTAAAGCTTTTTATGCTGATTGTGGCAACCCAATCATATTCATTCAAAATAATTGGTATTGTCCCCTCTTTTGTTGAATCGATTAGTTTGAAAATTTTATAGAGGCTTTATAATGTGTTTTAAGGCAAAATTGCACACACACACACACACACACACACACATACATATATATTTGTTTCATACAGATACAGCGGTTTAATAGAACACAAAACTGAACTGGAAGAAATGGAGATGATTTTAAAGACAGAAAAGGATGTTTTACAACAGGAGAAGAGAACAAGCACAATAATGACTACAGAGAATCATAAGCTTAGAGAAGAACTAGAAAGGTATCTGTTTTCAGAAATGATGCAGGCTGTTAATGTGATAATTTAATGGGATAATTTGGTTGATCCATATCACTCTTAGAAATGTATAGAAATGACTGCCTATTAGTTGAGTATCCTTAACATTTATGCTAGAGTGGCTGCACTTGCTCTGTAACTATATAGGTATGGAGGAGAATGTTACTTTATATTAATTCATTAACTCTGTAGTTCTAAAAAGTCTTGAACTGTAGTATAAACATGCTTTCCAAGTTGTGGGAAAAGGCCTTCGACCAGACAATCTCTAGGCTCTGGAATGTTCATCTAAACATGCCAAGTCATTTGAAAATGGCAAATCTTTTGTTAGTTGAATTTATCTTGATTTTAATCATACTGATTTTAATTTTGCATGGATTTTAATTGCATTAGTTCTGTTATGTTTTATCATTTGCATTTTTAATTCCTGCAAGCGACTATGACTGTTGTATAGGAAGGCAGTATCTAAAAATTATATATATTTATATTAAAATCTAGATAAATCCATCTTTTACATAGATAAAAATATTAACACTTGCCCTATGCCCCCTTGCTTTGGACCAGGGATCTTTACTCCAGCTACAGATATAAATTAGGAAAGTTCTAAGCAGTATTAAATATTGTAGGACTAAAGAATTACTAATAATAATAAAACTTGCATAATAGAATCCCAGTACTGTGAAACATATTTTACTGGATTAAGGGTGCACATTTCCATCAAGACATTGTCCCTCAAACAGTGGTCTAACTTGATTGCATCCAAAGTAGTCTGGAGTTTGGTTTACAATTTAATTATTTCTGAACAATTTATGTCATTGGAATGCTAATGCATTTGGGCAATGATCCCATTGCACAACTTTATGTTGTTGCAAATTTTACATCAGTATGTTTTGTGATACAAAAGACTAATTTGGTTTAAACAAATTTGGAAGTAACAGAAATCATCTATCTTCTCTTGAGTCAAGATCTAGTATAGTACTTAGTTTTAAGTTCTCAAATAACAACAGTAGTATTTCTCAGTAGGACAACATATAACCAGGGGTGCTTATTCTACTAAAAAAACTGATGTAAAGCCATAACTAGCACGTCTTATCACATAATGTTGTCACCCTTTCATATTGTTACTTTGATATTAAGAAATATAATAGAATATTAAGAAATTGAATAGGATATTCAAGTTTTGGGAATATAAATATATCTGTGCAGTAAAAATGGATTAAACCAAAGTTTTAGTTCTTGACCTTGTTAAGATTTAAATTCTACAGAAGTCGAAAGTAATTAACAGTGCTGTTGTGCATTTGAATGGGAGTGTTTTGCTTTTCTCTTTGAGGGTGAATATCTCACACACCAAACTTAAAGCTGACTACGAAGGGCTTCATAGTCACACTAAGGAGCTGAAAACATCCTTGAATAATTCTCAACTAGAGCTGAACCGTTGGCAAGTTCGTTACGATGAGCTGAAGGAACAGCATCAGAGTATGGATATCGCCTTAACTAAACTGGACAACCATTGTGAGGTGAGTGTTATGTGTTATGAAAATCCAAAAAAAGCTCTGGGAAATATCAGATGTAATATGCATAATGTGATAGAACTGATTTACTCTTAAAACCAATCGTGGGTTAGGATTGGAATTCATGTTCAATCCTAAAAAAAATTGAATTGTGAGAAAAAGAGGTTTTTAAAGCTCAGTGACAGTAGGGAGAAAAATCTTTCTAAACCCCCATTTACCCCATCCTAGAATTGTTTTTACTTTTTCTAGGTTAGCAAAAGGGGAGAATAAAAATTCAACCCCATACAGATAGTTCTCGATTTACAACCACAACTGGGACTGTAATCTTGGTCATTGAGCAAAGTGGTGCTTCACTGCGTCATGACCCTAAACCCAGCACCCTAGTTGCGGTCATTAAATGATTTTACAGGTTATTAAGCAGACAGTTTCAGATAAGGAGCGTGGGGTGCCTCAGGAGGCATGAAGGAAACCTTGAGAGACTGCTCTGGAACTGAAAATCCTCCCTGCTCAACTCCAAGCATGCTTTTTCGCCCCCAAGCAGAGAGGCAGCTACATGGGCTGATCCTGGCCTCCCCAGGGCCTCCCCTGAAGCATCCTACACTCCTTTCCTTATCATGCTGCCTCTCTACTCTCTGCTTGGATTTCAGCTTCTTCTCATCTCTGAGGCTAGCTAAAAGAACCGCTTGCCAAAACAGTGCAGCTTTGCTCTATGAATGGAAAATAACTCCTCCAGCAGTTCCCACGTTCAAGATTTGAGCTCTGCTTCTTCACCTCACTAAAGGTGTTTAGCTCCTCTCCATAGACAGAAAGGAACTCCTTCAATGGGGCACAGGAACAGATCTTGATTCTGTATCCTTCCAAGGGAGTTCAGCTTTCCTTGACAAGCAGCTATTTTAACCATGCCCTACCCCCCAATAGGAGAAGGAGCTTGCAAACTTCCCTGATGGCTTCCCCATTGACTTTCAGGGGAAGCTGGCGGAGAAGATCGCAAATGACAATCACATGATTGCAGGGTGTTGACAACTGGTTATAAGTGTGAACAGATTGCCAAGTACCCAGATCGCCATCATGTGACCACATTTGTGGTGTTACAATATTTTGCAACCCTTTCTGAGCTGTTGCAATTCCGAACTGTTGTAAGTCCAGGGCTAATATCCTTTAAAATTCTCCCTGACTGCATTTAGTATTGAACATGTCTAATTTTGCTCAGTGCTAACTGTGCATCTTAAGTGCTGTGGTTGTATTATGAAGTATATATTTGTGTATCTTAAGTGTTGGTGGTTGTTTATGACTGCTGGTACAAAGAACTGCTCACTGAGCCGAGATTTTTCATAAATAAAAGTCTTCACTTTGGTTGCTTTGCAACATGTGGATAAATGTGTGTAGAACACCTCATCCATGGTATGTCTTTTTAATAGCTGCTTGCTCGACTAAAAGGAAACTTGGAAGAAGAGAACCATCATCTTCTCAGTCAAATCCAACTATTAAGTCATCAGAATCAAATGCTGCTGGAGCAGAACATGGAGAATAAAGAACAATACCATGAGGAACAAAAGCAACATATGTAAGAGAAGCAACCCTTCTGCATATTGATCTTGGTCTATGAGCTTAATATTATGTCACAGGGATGAGGGAGCAGGAAAACTTTAAAAGCGATCATTGAGGGCAGCCAAAAGCAATGCATGAAATTTCTCTGCAACTGTAGCATGCTTTTGCTAAATGTAAGCATACAGTTCATTGTGTATGTTTTAGTCTGATGTTTTGGTATGAAAATAGGTGCCAAGTCATTGGACTTGTTAAATGAAAAAAATGAAAGGTTTACTCCCAGTCATTATTGTTGTTAGCACCAATAATGCATGACGTGTTGTCCTATATGAGCTTTCATATATAATTTCTGCTAGGGTCAAGTCATATCACAGTGTATTGTAATACGTGTCTTTATCTCAGCAAGCAATGATACCAGGTTCTTTGTGATTGATTGCTAGGTAGGTAGATTTGGAGAGAGAGAGAAAGAGAAAGAGAAAGAAAGAGACAGACAGACAGACAGAAACAATCCTATTTATAGGCATATTTCTCAGGCAATATTTAAGTATGTATAAGTATGCTTAAATTAGATTTTAAATTAGATGTGGCCTGAGAAGGATTTTTTTATGTTGGTGTCAGGAATATTGACTTCTTTTCCTGGAAAAATATTGTAGTTCAACTTTAGCATTGTAATGTTTCCTCAGCAAATAACTGCAAATTTCTAATTTTCTTTTCATTGTATTTTTTTTTAACAGTGATAAATTAAATGCCTTAAGGAGACACAAAGAAAAATTGGAAGAGAAAATAATGGATCAATACAGGTTTTATGATCCAACTCCGAAAAAGTAAGTTTTATATAAGAAAACCTGTCTTAATAATTATCACATCCAAATCAATTAATAAGATACAAGCTGTACTTCAGTCATCACACTTTCACTTACTAAGTTGACGTATGAATAAGCCATGGGTTTCTTTCTGTAAGTGAAAGCATGAGGCAGCCTTCACTTAGCTATAGGCTTCTGTTTCAGAAACAAATTATAGATAGTAGACAGTACATTAAATCAGTACTGCAAATTATACATCACATTAAGATATGATTTCTAAAACCCCAATTTTGGACGTGGCACAATTGGATGTATAAGAATGGTCTCCAATTAGAATTAAATTCTGCATTGGATTTTCTTTTTAAATACAAAGTTAATATAGGCATCAAAGCTTGCTCACACAGTTTAGTTAGCCATACTAGGAGGGAATTAAATATATTTTCCAATAAAAGACATATAAAATCCTTGCAACCATTAACATACACAATACTAACTCAATATATTTTGAAGAGATATATGGTTTTAGTGCAATTTAAAGAAAATATTTCTAGTTCAGTATTGAAATTAGGGTCGTTGGTGCTCTCTGAGCTTGGTTGTTTTCTTGCAGATGTTTCATTACCCAGGTTATAACATCGCCAATAATGTTAACCTAGTTTGGATAATGAAAAACATCTGCAAGAAAACAACCAAGCTCAGAGAGCACCAACAATCCCTTATTAGTACAAGTTAATAAGAATCTTAGGTTGCAGGGACATTACAACTTTTCAATTTTTCTCTATTCTACAATAAAACATTTCCCACCATTGCTAGGTTTTACAACTTTGCCAACATACACATGCACAAGCACATACAAAAGATACAACCTGCTTGTTACATTTCCAACAATGTTAAATATTTATTTTAGCAATCAAGACTAGCATGATATACTAATAATAAAAGAGTGGAAAATTCAATGGAAGAAAAATATGACATTTACTTCAAATATTTGCTATAATCAAGAGGTCACCCAACCCAATAGAATCCTGGAAAAATATAGCTAAAGGAAAAAAATACAATGTGTAATTTAAACTTTGGAATTTGCTCCTACAAAATGTGCTGCCTTCTAACTTGGCGGCATTCAAAAAAAGGTTGGACCAGTTCATAGAAAACATAGGAATGTTAACATAGGCCTTGATGGTGATGTGCCATCTGCTGAAAGACTAATGGGCTTCCTTGTGCCATTGGTTGAACAGACTGCTGGACTAGATGGGTCAGGAGTACCAATGCAGCAGGGCACTGCTTATATTTTTACTCTCTTCAGAGAGAGGTAGTAAAATACTTAGTAACTTGTAAATAGATTGGGCCATAAGCATTTCTAGTTTTCTACCAAAAAGATTTTAAATAGATCTTTTATATGGCGACCCCATTTTATGGCCATAATAAAAAAGAACCTTTATAAGCAACAGAATTCAGAAACATTTCATTTGTATCACTTGTTTTAAGTCATAATTAATTAATTAATCTTATTGAATTTCTTGCTGTAGAGTAGCAGTCCCCAACCTTTTTGTGGCTGTGTGGACCAGTTGCAGTGGTGGGGGGAGAGGGGATGATTTTGCATGCAGCTGCTGCTTGTGCAAATGGAGCTTTGCATGCTTACCTGCCGCTTGCACAACCCGGCAGTTGAGGATCCCTGTGGTAGAGAATGAGAAAATTAAGTGAAATAATTGTTGTTTAAAATATAAGAGAAAAAATATTGCTGTCCTATTAAAAATTTCCAATAATAGGAAAAACCACTGGATAGGAGCTAAAGCCTTGGCTAAATTCATGAAGCCAAAGAAAGAGCCAACAAGAGAACGAGTGAAATCTTCAGCAGATACTTCTCCATCTCAGTTAGAAAGCATGGAGACAACAGGTTCACAATCTCCACCACAGCTACCCAGGCACCAGAAGAGTCTGGAAACTACCTCCAAAGAGTTCAGCTTTGTGGAAGACAAAGAGCATAAGGCAGGACCCATGGTCAAAGGTAGGCATTGCATTTCATTGGAGAGTGAATTAGCTTTGTAGCACCATCCTGATTAGCTTTTGCTGACAATATTTTGTTAATTAAGAACATGTTGCGTTTGTTAATCCAGTTAATAATCACTTCTGTTTGGCACTGAAGGAACATAGAACTAAGTTTTTAAGAAAAGATTGGACAACCATTTGTCTTAAATGGTATAGGCAAAGGTGGGTTCCTAACAATTCGGTCCGGTTCTACCAAACCATTAGTAACTTATGGCACGGTTCGTTAGTAATCTGGGCCTGCCATGCTCCTGAGCTGGTTCTTCCAGTGGCGCCATAGCCGCCATCTTTGATTTTGCTTATGCGCATACGCAAAAGCTTTTTAAAAGCACACATGAGGCTGCAGCACACCCCTGAGCAAATCGGCAGTAAGAAAATTTAAAACCCATCTCTGGGTATAGGGTTTCCTGCCTAAGTAGGGAGTTAGACTAGAAGACCTCCAAAGTCCTGTCCAACTCTGTTATTCTGTTATTCTATTTCCCTTTCCCTTCATCTGTTTAGAAATATGGACTAGGGCAGAGTTGTTGACACCAATTTTGTGCAAATAAAAAGAATCCATTGGCATGGGGTTCCTTGTTAGCGTCAAGCCAAACTTGCCACTATGGAATTAATTCTGAAAATTAAGCAGGAGTTTCTTTCACAAGGACAAATACATTTGGTTTTTTCCCAATGCAGGGATATATTTTTTTATACTTAAGTACAAAGTGCATCATAATTCTCAGCAAAAAAACAGGGATTTTTTATGATGAGACTCTTGTCTTTAGAGCTCTCGGTATCTTGAAGATTTATTTTTATTATGGCGTCATAGATTTACCAAGTTGTTGTTGTTTTGCCATTTTGTTGTTCTGTGTATTATTTTTGTGTTCTTTTAAGATTATAGTGCTGTTATTAGACTTGCATTTTAATTTTCTGTTTATTCTATCAGTCATGTGGAGCTCTTATAATTAAACTATAGTTGAACTATTGTTATATGCCATAATGTACATGCTAATTCTATGTGTTTATCAAGTGTTAGTTACTTTACGCTACCTTCATAGTATAGGTGCATTCTGTTAATAAGCTTGGTTTCTAATTGCATTGATGAGTGTTTTTTGCATTATGGGACTTTTGTACAAAGGAGAAACATTCCCCAGAGTTTGTTTGTAACCCGCCTAATTTTTCTGCATTGAAAAGTGTAGTTTGGTTTGATGACAGCAGAGGGAGCAAAGAGAAAAGAATCAGCAACACAGATCCAAATATGAAAAATGTGAAGGATCTTTAATAATACATGATCTTTGCTTATGTTTTTTTATTACATAATATGTCTCAGTAAAGAATTGAATAGATTTTGTTGATAATAACTGATGGGTAATAATTGCTGCAATGAAAAACATTTCTGGAATAGACGTATCCCTAATTCTTACATTGACTTAAGCACAAAAAAACCAGGGAATTATGTTGATTATCCTCATATATGCCCTTGATCTGTAATGATACTGTACAGGTAGTCCTTAACTTATGATCACAATTGGGACCAGAATTTCAGTCATTTAGTGAAGCAGCCATTAAGTGAGATGCCCATGTGACCGCTTCATTCAGCAAACTACAATCCCGATTCTCCCAGTTGTGGTTGTTAAGTGACCGTATCAGTTGTGGGTTCCTGCCGGTTCGGACCAGTTTTCTAGAACCAGTAACGGGAATTTCCCCACAGCAATGGCCGGCTGGACATGCCCCCAAACCAGTCCTCCAGCTTGAAATCTGTCCACCGGAGTGACATTTACTCAAAAATACGCTTCTGCGCATGCGCAGACGAGTTTAACCCAGGAATGACAGGGTTGCGCTTGCTACGCTTGTGTGCACAAAACACACACTTTCAGCACGATCCCGAACCAGTAGGGAAGGTAAGTGGAACCCACCTCTGGACCACATGGGTTGTTAAGCAGACAGAGTGAAACAACTGCCTATGAAAGCTTCCCTCCATGCTCATGGAGGAACTCCTGTGCTGGACTGGAGAAACAAAGTTGAGATCTTTGGAGTGCAAGTTTTGTTTCTCCATCCCAGTTCAGGAGTTCTCCTCCCTTCCTTGTTACAAGCAGAAGAGAACTCTGGCACTGGGCTGGAGAATCAAAACTGGAACCTTCAGATCTTCACTTACCTAGCCCGGCGCAGAAGATCCTCCCTGCCCCTCATGTGGAAGGCAAGTTGAGGAAACAAAGCTTGGATAACAAAGATCCAAGCTTTGTCCAGTCCAGAAAAGATTTCCACCATCTGTGGAGTTCCTTCTTTGTGAGGTGCTTCAGGGCTTGGTATTCTCTCCCTTCTTATTTAACTTCTACATGAAGCTGTTGGGTGAGGTCATCTGATGGTTCAGAGTGAGGTATCCTCAGTATGTTTTTGATATCCAGCTTTATATCTCCACCCCAGGTCACCTGAGTGATGCCATGGAGACTATGAGGGCCTGGATGAGCCAAATAGGCTTCAGTTCAACCCAAGCAAGACTGAGTATCTGTTTTGGATCTCTGGTTTCAGAGACCTTTCATGAGTTCTGGATGGGGTGGCACTGGTCCTCATCCTGGACTTATGGCTCTTGCTCAAAGGCCAGGTAGTGGCCTCGAATAGGAGGGCCTTTGCACAGCTTCAGGTTATGTGTCAGTTGCACCTGTTTCTGGACTGGGGAAGGGACTGCTCATGGTCCTTCATGCCCTTCTAACCTCTATGTTGGATTACTGTAAGTGGCTTTATGTGGGGCTGCCCTTAAATGGTATTCAGAAGCTTCAACTGGTGCAAAACGCAGCAGTATGAACAGTTCCTGGTGCCAGTTCCTGGCAGGAAAGGCATCCCCAGGTACCATCAGCTAGGGAGTATTGACTGGCATGACCCAGAAGAACAGCCTTTTCTGCCATGGCAGCCGCTCTTTGGAACATCATTCCCTTCCCTCTGAGATTAGATTGGTCCTGTCCTTATTGGCCTTGAAAACCTAACTTTGTGTTCCAGCCTGTGGTCCTGACCATGGGTTTGAGCCGGCCTCCTGGTTGTATGGATGATGCCGGTTACTGTGTGTTTTAATTTTTGTTTTATATTACGTATTTTGTGGTTTTATTTCATTATAAGCTGCCTTGATTTTTATAAACTTAAATAAATAAATATGTTTACCTCATAAAACTAATTATAATGTACGGTATGTTTAATCATAAACACCAGAGCAGGCTTTCTTAACAGTATTGTACCCTGGAGGAACTCTTGAAATACTTTTCAGGCCTCAGAGATCCTCTGCATAAAAATTAACCTATCTACAACTAGTATTGCCTAATGTGCAACCTTCAGAAAATGATGTGAGGGGTGGTTTTTTCAAGCCGCAATCTATTGTGGAACTGCACTTGAGAAAGACTGTTCTAAAGGCTGCTGGCGTATAGATCTATCTTATGTAAACCTTAGCTGGTTAACAATGGCTGTAGAAATGCTTAGTCCTTGTTCATGTCAACAGTTTTCTTGGATGTTTGAAATTACGTTTTAGTTATTTCTGTTACTTTTTTTTCCTTCTCTTTTCTGGGGTCTCTGGGTGATAACACTTAGCAGCTCAACGTAAAAAGATTGCCTTTTTGAGAACCACAAGCAAGCCCAAGGAAAAGTCTCCAAAGTCTCCATCGAATAACTCATCTCTCTCTAATCGTCTCCGGTTCTGGTCGTCTTCTGACATCCCATCCTCTCCTAATGAATCATTTTCTTTCTCAGAAACAAATGATTTCTAACCTCTCCTCTTATCATTTACTCCCAATGCATTTCCAGTGGTTTTTATTTTTGAACAAATGAAATCTATAGCCCTTCTATACACAGTCATAGATGCTCAGCGTATAACTGAGACAGAATAAACCCAAGATCAAATCAAGTCAACACGGACAACATTTTCCCATCAGTAAAATGAAGGACCTTGTTGCACAATGTGGAATATTTCTTCAGTGCTGTACACTTTAATGGGGCATGACATACTGTGCCTATAGTTTTGCAAGTACTTTTGGTGATGGTGCACATGCTGAGTAAGTGAACATGTTGTGTACTACACTAATGCTTTGCAGATTTGCCCATGTGCCTCGTGTCCTGTCCAGATGTTAAAATAGACCTTTGTTGCTGTGTCACTGGCAATGCATCCTTTTAATAATAATCTATTCTGCATTTAAAAAAAACTCCTAACAAACTTTGCAATTTCTCCTCTATCCATTGTGCTGCTTGTGTGTTGTCTAATATTATTGTGGTATAAACATGAAAATACATTGATGAAAATAGCTTGATAAAAGCTATTTTGCTTTTTTTTTTAAATGCTAAGCCAACAGTAACTTCAAAATAGGCATTAAAGTTGATTTTTGTTCTGATTGGCAAACACCATTGCAATTTGATAGTAAATGGCCACAGTTGCAGCTGTGCTTAGCCAGTTAACATTAAATGCCATAGCAGTGCATCAGAATGAACATTATATTCAACAGATGCTTATCTACTTGCAACTACATGTAATCCTTTGTCTTCTGCTGCTTCAGCCATGGTTTGCTTTATTAAGTTTAGCATGCTACTTCAATAGCATGGAATGGTTTGTGCCTTTACTTTGATGTTTTAGTTGACTTAAAAATGTTATGCTCTTAGACAGGTTTTGCTATGAGTGATTTTAGGAGCTTCTACAATGCAGGAGAAATTTTATACATATATATATATAAAGAAAACACTGGGAGCCACAAAACCTGGGTGGATGTGGCCGTCTATACCCATCCATCTATCCTTCCCTTCCTCCATCCATCCATCCCTCCATCTATCCCTCTATCTATCTATCTATCTATCCCTCCATCCATCCCTGAATTCATCCATCCATCTATCTATCACTCCTCCGTCTATATCCCTCCCTCTACCTATCTATCTATTCCTCCATCTATCTATTCATCCATCCCCCCTCCATCCATCCCCCATCTATCTATCCATCCATCTATTTATCTGTCTGCCTGCCTACCTATCCCTCCCTCCACCCCTCCATCTATCCCCCCATTTAGCCATCCATCTATCCACCCCCTCTCCCTTCTCTCTCTCCCCCCGTGATGGGCACCTGGGCAGCCTGAGCGCAGCTCCCATCCTTCCATCTATCCACCCCCTTCCTTCCCCTCCCTCTCGGAGGTGGCCAGCAAGGAAATCAATATTCTCAAGTTGGCGAGAGTGGAGCAGGCAGCGCACGCACCTTCCCCACCACTGCGATGGTCCTGGCTAGGAGGGAGGAGGACAAGGAGGGTCGGCCAAAGGGAAGCCTCCACCGTGGCTCCTGCTCGTTCCTCGATTTCCAAAAAGAAGAAATAAAATGAATAGTGAAGAGCCCCAAGCAGAGCTCTCCAGCTTGGCCCAGCCTTGGCTTTCCAAGAGAGAGAAGAGACATAGAGACAGTGAGAGCACGTACTCAGAGAAACACAGAGAGAGAGACATAGAGAGGGGGAAACCAGCTCATGGGCAAGTGTCTTTGGTGAGGGCGCTCCAGCTTTCTTCGAGCCTGACCCCTGGGTCGGGTGAGGTTCAGCAGGGCCATTCCCCTTTTTTCGGTGCCCTTAGCTTCTTAAAGCCATGGCTGGGCGCTGCGGGCCCATCCCTCTTTCTGTCGTCCTTTCCTCCCAGATCCTATTTCTCCTCCCCCCGCCAGCCCTCGTGTTAGCAAGGTTGGTGTAGGTTGCGGCTGGGTTGGCCCAGTTACTCTCCAAGTGACTGAGGCACACCCAGCACCAACAAGGACCAAAAGAAGCTCCAACAGGAATGAGGCATCGGAGAATCAGCCCTGACTGCTTCTCCATCCCCCACTATTGCCCTTACCTTCTCAGGCCAGGCAAGGAGGGCGAGGGGCAGGGCCGTACAGTGATTGGATAGGGAGCCACAGCTGAGGGCCCAAAGAGCTGCATGCGGCTCTGGAGCCGGGGGTTGCTGATCCCCGCTCTAGAAGAAGGTTTCTCAATCTTGGCCCCTTGAAGATATGTGAAGATTCTCCATGATGGCCGGAGAATTCTGAGAGTTGAAGTCCACACCTCTTGCAAGTGGCTGAGATTGAGAAACATTGCTCTTAAAACAATTGGAATGTGAACGCGTTCTAATTCATTCTTTAAAAATTCAAGTTAGACAATTTTTTTCCAGAAAAGAAGGCATTCTGGTCTCTCTCATATTATTGAATGAATCTTGCTTCATTACCATAGCAAATATATTTAGTGGAATGGAATAGATTGCAGTATTAAATCATATTAGCAACAGAAATCCCTAAAGGATATGTAACTATTGAACAGAGACTCAGAACCCAAATCCTACTCAACTTTCTTTTTAAAAAAATAATAAATTCCACTTAATTTGGTATAAAACTCCAAAACACTTGTACTTAGGTTTTCAGCCTTGGAATAACTTAGGTTATTCCTCCCCTACCCCAAATCATATGATACATATATAGCTCCTGTTCCATAATGTATGTAAAGTGCTATCCATTCCTCTGTCACTCATTCTTGCTGATCTGAAATTAGATTAGAAAACTGGATAGAAATAGATAATACCTGATCATAAATGAAAAGATTTTAAAACCAGAAGAATTTGATGGAACCGTTTTTCTCTTAAGTATGCCTTTCTAAGGCGATGAGTACCTATGTCTCTGTCTCTCACTTCTTTGAATGTTTCAATGTTTTGCCATTTGATGTTAGGGGATTCAACTCTGAAGAGAGTTTCACACTGTGGAGGCAGCAATGACCACATTGAAAATACAAGAGATCCTGCTATTAAACAGTGCTATGTGGACTCAAGTTCTAGGACTTTCTCTGCTCCAATTTCCAGACAACTGATCAGACCAAAAGGTAGGCGGATAGCATGCTTTTATCTTCATGGGGATTTTTTTCCCCAGTAGGATATTATTAGTTTCTGAGAAATGAAGTTCAGAAGAAAGAAAATTGTATGAATTTAAAACATTTACCTAGCCACCCAACTAAAAAATAATCTCAGGGTGGTTTGCAGCCAATAAAACAGTATAAAACAATATAAAACTAAAGGCAAGAAAACCTGAGGCCACTATCACACTTTTCTGATGTACCCACATTCTCATATCACCTTGACCTTGCCCTGTCCCAACACTTGGCATGTTTTAAGTGCTGTCTGGAAGGATAAAAGGGTGGGGATCTGTTGGACATCAAGGGGGGGAGAGGTCCCATAGGGCAGAGGCTGCAGTGGAAGAGGCATGCTTCCAGAAGATCCACAGATGGTAATGTTTAAGGGAAGGGCTCTACCTACTTTATCTGTGGTGAGACAGACAAGACATCCTTGAAGAAATATGATCCTGCAGATAATGACTGACATTATATTAGCCAACTGAATATATCACATGCCAAAGAGCAAACAACCCTTTTTAAAAACGTTAAATTTTTCAGGCCATCATTCAGATGACGACTTGTATACTGATTTCTCTGCAGCACAACTTTCCAACAAGCAGCACGGTAAGTTAAGCTTTTTGCCTTTGATTCTGATCCTGGGCTTGGATGGGAATGATCCTCAAATATTAAGGGTTATTTTCACAGAAGAAGATGGTAGTTCATACACTAGGGTCAGCAAGTGTAGGGTCAGCAACCGACGGCTCTGGAGCCGCATGTGGCTCTTTCACCCCTTTGCTGTGGCTCCCTGTCACTCAAAATATGTGCGACACCCGCCGGCACGTGATTTATTGAGCTTTTCAATAAAGGTAGGTCAACCATGGATAAATCCAAGAAAAGAAAAATTTCAGAAGAAAACAGAACGTTTAATTCAACTACTTGTGCTACTTTTGTGGCCGCTCAAGAAATAGGCATGGGAAGGGTTTTGTGGCTCCCGGTGTTTTCTTTTCTGTGGCAAACGGGTCCAAATGGCTCTTTTAAGTGTTTAAGGTTGCAGATCCCTTCACTAAGGTGAATGAAGTCGAAAAGTTATAATTTAAAGAGATGTTTTATCCCGTTGTGGATAAATAACATAATATGAGAAGGAATACAGATTTCTTCGGTGCTACTGAAGATGTTTCTTGGAAGATAAGCAATTGTTTTATCCTTAGAAAGCTTAGTCCCTCTATCCTTTGCTGTCAGTACGGAGAGGTATCAGTTTTCAGATAGAAAAACCCAACCTGAAAACACTTGCCTGCAAAGCGTTTGCTCTACTATTGACTCATGTCCTCCAATAAATTGGTTTTAGAGGATTATTATTCCAATGGAGAAATACTTTCTAACCTGATGCATCCTAGAAGCTAAGAATCCTCTCTGTCTCTGATTTTTTGTTCTATCTTATGGTTTTTTTCTTTCTTTTTTATTTGCTGCAGTGTCTGGGTCAGATAGCTTAGAAAACAGTGAAAATGCTTCCACTAACAGCTCCCCTCTAAACCTGAAAGGTATGATATTTTCACAACAATATTGATGTACTACAGTCCTTTAATTGTCTGGCAGGAATGTTCATAAATTAAATCTTAATCTTTTGGGTAAAGCATTTTTGTTCCTGTTCCGTAGAATGCAGATTCTTTGGAATGCAAATATTAAATCAGTATTTGTATATATGACTTAGGATGCTCCTATTCCTTTTATAAAAAGCACATTTTTATAAAAATGTGTCAAATATTTTTTAATAGAATAAAAAAAGGTTATTTTATATCTTTGAATTTCTTGATACAGGATCTTATGACTATATTCGTGACAGATCAGAAAGCTTCAGCAGTGAAGATCTGGTGCTAATGAAAAACATGCCTGGCACATCTAGAGATAGCCTGTTTTGTTCCACTTCTTCTCCAGTTGTGGGTTCAAATGCTAAACAGAGTTCCTCATTTAATAAGAATGGTGCATCGTTTTATGATACACCTCAGAAAGGCAACCATGTACAGAAACAATCTGTTAAGCACCGATCTGCCTCTCCGAGTAATGAGATGGTAACCTTAGAAGAATTCCTGGAAGAAAGCAACAGATTATCACCAATGAAAGTAAGTAAATTATACACTAAATTTTCTGCTGCCTTACATTCTGGAGATGCATCCTAAGATTGTTTACCATATTGAAAAGTTGGCTGTCCAGTCATGCCTGTTTCACTGGAATCCACTGAAAATCACTACAGCTCTAAAATATCCATTTGGCCTGGATTTTATGCCAGATTGTTCTTCAGTTATGATTACACAAGCATTTTGTTTATATTATCCTCTTTTCTGCTTGAAAATTATACTACCATCAACCATCAACATTTTTGGATTGTGTCTGTGTGTCTGCTTGCAAGTAAACCGCTATGGATACTTAATGCATAAGTGCAACTAATGCAAATAACTTAGATTGGTCTGACCCTGCATTAAAACTGGTTTGTATTTTATGTTATAGATACATTATTATGAAGAATAAGTATTTTTGTGATAAATAAATAATAAATATTCATTAAGTTACTGATTAAGTTACTGCCCAGAGCTTCTCTATGAGGGAGATGGATATTAAAGAAGTTTCATATATAAATAAATAAACTCTTATTTCAACCCTCTTTTTAGGATGTATCCAGTAAAAACGACTTGTTGAGTGACTATTTCAGAAAAGCCAGTGAGCTTCCATGCCCTGGAGGTCAGTTTCCAAAATCACACAGGAAAGAGCCAAGCAAAACACCCACCAGTTATGTCACTCCAACTATAAAGTTGCCTGCCGCTGCTGAAGATGGAAGACCAGCTAAACCAGGCCATTACCTGAAACCAAATCCTGAACCATCAGAATCAGAACCTGTGGTAAACTCCAACAAACTTACCCATGGACCTCGAAATCAAGCCAGTCGAGCATCAAGGCCGTTGGCATCCTCTCAACAGAATAACAACCTGGGCAGGCAAAGCGCTTCATTGAACCGGGCCTATAGTTTGGCTTCAGCAGATCTTTTGAGAGCCACCAGCGCTGATGTGTACAGACGATACGACAGTCTTCCAAAGCCTGTGGCTGCAGATAGGCAGATAGGCAAGGAGTCAGACAGCCAGATTCCCCAGCTGCCTTTAGCTTCTGTTTCTCAGAGCTTTCTGAGAGAAAGATCACAGCCTACAAAGATAATGGGTTCTTTGCAAAGTGTGGATTCTCGCTGTCGACAACTTGATGTCAGGCGCCTTTCTCTTGCCCTTCCGAAAGATGAGAGGTCACTCTTGTTCTCTCCATTTTCTTATTCTTCCACCACTTCTAAGGATGATATTTCCTCTCAGCCACAGGAACGGGCAAAAGTAGATTTAGAGCAACACTGTTCTCCACAATATGGATCTAAAACCAAATCAAAGTCATTGTTGCAAAGTGGGGAGGTCTCCACTGGGACTCCTGCCAGAATTGTTCCTAACAGTACAGAAGGGAACAATCTTCAGGGAGCTGGTTCAACTGACATTCACATTGCCAAGTGCCCAAATCCATCATCAGAAAATAAAACTTTGGCAGAGGGCACTGAGGAAACAAACAAAGGTCTTGGTTCCAAGAATCCTCCTTCATCAACTGATCCCTCTGCTGATCAGCAAACGGTTTGGTATGAATATGGCTGTGTGTGACTCCACGCTTCCACTTTGCCAAGGATTGTATAAGATATGTTTCACTACTGAAAATTGAGTGACATTGGATGACGCTGGGAGATTTTCTAAACACTGTTGTCTTAATTATCTTCTGGATGCTTTACACCTCGGTAGAAACATGTATACTTGAGGCTCAAAACTGTTAAAACAGTTCTGATGTCTAGAAGACTGTTTGAATGATTCAACCATCTCCACTTCTTTCTCTTCTTCAATTCCAGGATCGTATTCCCATAGTCTGGGGTGCTTACCATTTGGTCCTCTTGTGCCTTTTGCAGGCCTTTTTCTTTTACTATTTGGGAAATTGTATCTGTGTGCTTGTCTACTGAGCTCAAATCTTATTCACTTTACGCACAATTGCCTCTTCTTTTTAAATGCCATCTTTTTACGATTCTAAAATATTCTTTCGGGTGTTAAAAGCAGCATGATGCAAGTGTGTGGTCTTTGCACTGGTTACCTTACTACCAATTAGAGACTGTTTAAAATATCCTGGCTTCTTTGCTGCACTTAACACTAATATGCAGTACAGATGCTGCTGTTTTATATGTCTGTGATATTTTTGTTGAAAACACTGGAAGTAATGCACCCTTATTGAGGGGCACGGACTCCTTTAAATGACAACTTTCCTTGCACTGGGCTGATCTGTTTACCATTCCATGCATTCAGTATATCACTATAATGGCGCCATTGGTTGCCTAGAGAACCTGTGTAGCCAGTCTGCCCTCCTAATGTGTACAGTTCTTTTGTCTAAATGATATATAGGAGATCTTTTAAAATGATGTCAATGGATATTGGAATGTTGAAGGTTACAAGCTATCTCAATAAACAATCGCAAGTTCAGACTCTGGTCCTAATTTGGTCAGCATGATCTGTGTAGAAACCAGATTCCATTTATATACATATTTTTATGAAATAATATTTATATCCAGATGAAATATTTTATTGTATGAGTTTCATTGGCTCCTTGTGCATATCTCCTGTTTTACTGTTTGCTTGTAGATTCTAACAGATTGACATAATCATAAAACTTCTCTGGATGTCATAGAAAAAACTGAATCTGTAACAGATCTCGCACACAACCAGTGATTAGAGTGTGTCATAGTTTATAGCAGTCACATTGTGAGAAGAGCAAATTTGTAATAAAGACTTTTTAAAATACAAATATCTGTCAAAACTCTCACTTTCTCCCAGAAAAAAAAAGTGTTATTTTTCATTGCTCCAAAATGTAGACTGTCACAATGCACACCCTTTTTAACAGAGCTTTAATATGTGTGAGTGTGTAGGCTGGTACCACCTTCTTGTAATTTCAGAGTATGATTTTCCATCTTTTAATATTTATAGAAGTGCTTGAGTTTACTTCCATAATACTGCAAAGCCTACTAAATGCATTTCATAAATGTATAATATTGTACACATTTTTCCAATGTAGATAAGGACAATTTTTGTTTTGTTAATTCTACAATCAGTTACAGTCCTAGCACATCTGGAAACAGCCATGTTGGGGAAGACAAATTCTACACAGCTGTTAGTAAAGTTATATTAAATTCTTAAGGCAAGCTTGCTGTAAGAATTCTCTTTAACTGTGATGGATAGCCATGACAAAAACCTGAGTTATATTTAATGGAATTACTCCTTGATTTTGATAAACCTTAATATAAGCTTTAATAGATTTGGACCCATTGCTTCCCATGAGCACAGCTCTAAATCCTTCTCTTAAAACATTACTACACCCTTCATAACACTAATGGGAAGATACCGGTATATGGCAATAATGCTGCCACCAGCCACTTCCCTGGAGATATTCCTCACTGTTTTGATTTACTCTGGAGGATGCAAGCAGCAATTTTCCTTTCATCAGTAGGAGAAAAGTAGTTAGCATCAGGAATTCAAGTATTTATTATGCATATCAAGATTAAAGATGTACAAGAAAGTTAAAAAGGAACAAAGAAAAAGACATGAACAATGAATATATGAAAAGGTTGTGTTTCTAATACAGAAGATGATGAAATCCTACGAATTCATCTGTCCTGACTTTGTATTATTGATTAACAGCTGTGGAAAACTGAGGAGGCAATGGGTAGACTTTCCTCTTTAATTTAAGTTTTAAATTATATTGATTGTAATGTTACTTAAAATACTTCATTGGGATATCAGGTATAAAGACTTGGAGAAAAGAACAGTTTTATTAGTATTTTCAGAAAACAAAAAATACAATACTGTAGTTTTATTCTGACTTTTCCAAGAGAGGAGGTGGGAATTCCAAATTGGGTATGTAAGTTGAGACAGTTCTATTCATATTATGTTTTTCCTCATGACTTTTGATATATTTTCAAAGTAAGGATTGTTATTTTTCCTGCCACCTGACAATTTTGAATCTTATATTTATATTAAATCCTTATCACTTGTTGCAGCATTAGACAAGCCTGTGCTTAAATTAAACGGTAAACAGTGAAATCCTTCAGAAATGAAAGTACCTAAAATACATACAGTCCTCTAACATAATCATGCATACATACATGCCTGAAACTTTAGGATAATATCTTGTCAGATACAAAAATGAAATTAAATCCACAACAGGTTATGTTATTTTATTTATATATATGTCTCAGTACAGTGGGTGTAAATGTGCATTCCTTGCTCAGTCAGTACAACCGTCAGAATGGAGGACTTTTCAACAGGTAACTGAGCAACATTTTGGAGGCATTTCCTTAAAATCCAGGAGAGAAGATTCAGAAAGTACCAATTGTGGGGAAAATAGGAGGAGGAAAGTGGGTTGAATATGTTCGCCCCCTTGAGTGATTTGTAAAAGTAATAAAGGTGGAATACAAACATAATTAACAGGGCAATTTGTAAGTGCTGAGATCTATCCTGTAGAGAAGAAGGCTGAGGTGGGAAGAATGCATGGCTTAGGATTCTGTGAGAATGGGGTCTTTGTGGAATCAGAGTTCCAAACGAACATTTTGCTTTTTGGCCTTTCTGGACCATTGAGAGACCCTCACATGATAGCTTAAAGAAAATGCTGAGAAGCATCTGGTGGAGTTGCCTCCAATTCATCTGGGCAGGGCAGGGTTGTGGTGTGGTACTGACAAACAAAGCAGCTGATCTGCTGCTACTGCTGCTCCTCCTCCTCCTTCTGATCAGTCTCTGACAGCTCTCCTTTGGGAGGAGGTTAGTCAGACAAGCCTCGCTTAAACTCGGATGCAGAAGCTCCATTTCACAGGCAGGAGAACTTTCACCACTTGGCGTTTTTCTCTAGGTGAGCATCAATTCATTTTTAAAAATAGGTGTGAAAACCGGGTGGCAGCAGCAATAGTTCAATGCTATGTAGGCATAAGTTTCCCTAATAGTGATATCTTTATTTCTGAACTTCTTTTAAATAGGTTGGAAATGGCTGGGGATTAAATAGAGAACCCATAAATATGCCTTTGACCCCTAAAAGAGCAAACGGAGCTTCTTTTGAAATAACTCAGCTGGGTTTGTGTTCCTTATTTGAACTGAAATAGTTCAAATAGAACTGAAATAGGCAGCCGAAGTATTGAAATGGATGTATATTGTAAGTAGATAAGACTCCTGTTAAATTGAACGAAGTTTTGAATAGACATTGTTGGGGGTATGTTATAAAATCCTTATTTAGAAGAGGAGAGTACTTGCTACTAAGCTACCTGGGGTTTTATATTCTGAGGCAAACACAGACATTCCTAATGCTACAAGTCTGGTTCGCGCTCAGAGGAAAGTGGGCCTTTTAAGTGTTACTTTTTGTGTTTTGATTACTTTGTATTTGATTTTATGTATTTGGATTTATTTATTTTTAAATGCTGCTTTGAACGCTCAGATTGAAAAGAATGAAAGGATGGCTAAATGAGTAAGTGAACAAGATGTTTGGGTGTGTTAGAAATTCAGCATTCAAGAGAAAGAAGCGAAGTTACTTTGGAAAAATGTGTTCAAACCTTTGGCAAACCTTACGAGAAACATCAAAAAGTTGTACAGTTACTGGGCCATATTCCCCAGAATGCCAGCCAGAGCCACTGATAGAGCAACAAAAGAAGACACAGTTGGAAGAGCCTTAAGGAAGCCAAAACATATTTCTCCAATGAAAGGTCAAGTATTGTTAGGAAGTCAGTTCTGACTTAATAGTGAGACAGTTCAACGGCAGAACAGATAGGAGATGACATGGTTCCCTGGAACTAAGCAGAAATTGGTTCTGAGTTGCAATGTTTAAATCTGGATTAAGCAGATCATTGCATCAAGAGACCTTTAGGGCAGAAAAAAATATTTTTGCTCATAGCAGCAAAGTATAAGAAACTAGCTCCCTGCCAATATTTTCTATCTATCTGAATTTCACCTGCCTTAGCCATGAAAGTCAGTTAGGTGACTTTGGGCCAGTCTTGTCCTTTCTCAGCCTAATTCACTTCATAGGGTTGTAGTTGTGGGGAAAATAGGAGGAAGGAAATGTTTTGGCTATGCTTGTCATCTTGAGTTGTTTGTAAAAATAATAAAAGTGGGATACAAAGAAATAAAAATAAATGTCTGCCTGCTTTTTAAATTGAGCTATTTTTCTATGTCAGTTAAACAATGAAGTGGAAGGAGTCTGTGTGCACGTATGTACATGCAAATTCAACATTTATATCCATTTTAGATCTTGACGGAGACGTATGTTTATCACCATCACTGTTCACACGTCTGATCTAAAATGCGTATCAGTAATGGATGTTTGTTTTGCCTGAGTTGTAGATGTCACTGTAGATATCTACAACCTCCTGTTCAGACAAATTCCTCAGGCAAAAGTCCATTTACTAAACCTTTTTTTGATATGACTCCTTTTTTCACCACAACACCCACGTGGCAGATGAAGCAGTCATTTATTTGCAGTTTGTTCCATTGGACTGGAACAAATGTTTGCCAACTCAGTATTATATGCTATATATAGTTTTAAGCCATGCCTATCCTTTTAACTTAAAACTTCCCATTGTTTTCATCTGCTTCAGATGTGACACATTTCCTATAAGAGAAAAATACTTTCGTGCAGGAAATAGCATGGAAATAAGGCGAACCTTCTGCACGTGAATATTTAATGTTTAACTCCTTATGCTAGTGACATTAATGCGCATGCCATGGGGCAGCAGATTCATAGGGATTGCATGGTAGTTAAAAGCATGCATGCACTGTTTGTCACCACTTACATGCGATTAGCATGTTCAGGATAACAATATTTGCTTTTGTTACTAAAAAGATCCTACAATAAACAAGCATCCCTTTAGAACAGTACAAAAGACACACATTGGTAGCATACAGGTAGTCCTCGATTTAGAACAGTTCACTTAGTGACCGTTCAAAGTTATAATGGCACTGGAAAAAGGGACTTACGGCCATTTTTCACACTTACGACCATTGCAGCATCCCCATGGTCACATGATTTACATTTGACTGCTTGTCAACTGACTCATATTTATGACGGTTGAAGTGTCCCAGGGTCACGTGATCCTCTTTTGCAACCTTCTGACAAGCGAAGTCAATGGGGAAACTAGATTCTCTTAACAATTGTGTTTCTAATTTAACAACTGCAATGATTCACTTAACAAATGTGGCAAGAAAAGTCATAAAATGGGACAACACTCACTTAATTCATTTCTCACTTAGCAACATAAATTTTGGGCTAAATTGTGGTGGTAATCTGAGGATTCCTGTACATGCAGGGAGGGACTTTCCAAAAAAAATTGAGTTCATTTCACACACAAAAAAACATCCTGATTTCCTTCTTTTTTTCACATAGCATCCTATATGACAATGTAATCCCCTCCAATATTTGTGGTCCGCCGAGCTCAGTGGCTGACCAACAGCAGTATATGGGAAAATCCAAAATAGAACAACTTTTTAATTGATCAGAATTGCCGCATTGAATAAAGTATCTATCTTATCGCTTCAAATGCTGAACATCTGGATGGGATCCTCTGTGAGTGAAGCCAGGATAATTGACTCACTATAAAATCTCTTTGTAGGTACAGGATCTCTGTAACTTAAACTGAGATGCTCAGAATGAAAACAGAAGGTCTGTTGTCATGAAGCAGACAAATCAATTCTTTTATCTATTGAGTTTCCTTTCCCCCGGCACCTTTAAAAAAATCCTGCCTCTCCATTTAAAATATTTGTAATGAGTTTGTCTTCTTTAATATAAGCTACTGCTCAATAGCACACTGTGCCACTGTGAATTAAAAATTTGACCAGATATATTGGCAGATATTTTTAATATTTGTTGTTTTTGCTTTCCTGAAGAAAATGTTAAATTTCATAGCTCTGTATCTTGCTGCAGATATGGGGGTGCAGCTTTGGGTTTCACATTGATGTTTGCACATTTCTAGTAAATGCAAATGGATTTTCCGTTTACTTTTGCCTGAGCTCTATTAAAGAGCTTTTAAAGGTTAGTCATTTCTGATTAATTCTCTAAAGAACTAATTTCCAATGACACAAAACCAACAATCTGTCGGTGGATATTTTTTTTCAACATAAGTATGGTGAAATATTTTCCTGGAAATGCTACATGAGAAAACATGAAACAACATTAAGAAATGAAGGAGCTGTCCAGCAAGGCAAAATTTAGCAGCTGCCTTCTTCTACTCTCAGGGGTATCACGCTGCTGGCTTTCCGAAGCTTAGGATTGCAAGGTTGTTTCATTAAAACCAAACATAGCTTCAAAGGGATCAAGTATATTAAAGCTCTGTTCTTTAAAAAGCGAAATATTATGGATCAGTGGTGAAATGCTACCTACTCGGTCCGGTTCGGGCGAGTAGGTAGCAGCAGCCGCTGGTGGTTCTGAGAACTGGTGTCAGGCATAGCGCAAGACTCTGACTGAACGTCACAATTTCCTTGTTATTTTGCCATCTATGCATACGCAAAGCCATATGTGCATGCGCATATGTGATGTAGGCAAATCACGCGCTTCCAAACTGGTAGGGAAGGTAAATAGATTTCACCGTTGTTATGGATGCGTATAACATCTGGAAAAGATGCATTCTCTTTCTTCCCAGCAAAAAGTAATTGTGCATGCGTGCCCATGTGGTCTGAATACTTCATACACATTGTGAAGAACATCTTCTGAATTCTTAGCAAAATCCTACCAAATTCTATATATCTATGTCTATATATACTGTATATATATGCCATTGTTCATAATTAACAGCTTTTAGAAAGCTGTAATCTTCACGTTTTAATATTTCTGGTTTATCCATTTGTATTATATCTTTTCATTCTTCTTTCATGTTCTCACTTGTAATTGCTTATGTTTTTTTTCAAAGTGTTCAATTAAAAAAATGATTTTTGTTGCATTGATACAAAAATCCAATAAACGAACTTATAAAAAAACAAACAGAAAATAGAACTTAACCCCCCTGGAATTTAATTTTCTTAAATATGAAAACAGTAGCTGGAATAGGACCTGGCCTTAGCCAGGGAAACTCACTGTATGATTTTGGACTAGTCACATTCTTTCAGCTCAACCCACTGCATAGGGTTGTTGTCAGTGATGGGATTCAATTTTTTTACTACCTGTTCTGTGGGCATGGCTCGGTGGGTGTGGTGTGGTGTGGCTTGGTAGGCATGGCAGGGGAAGGATACTGTAAAATCTCCATTCCTACCCCACTCCAGGGGAAGGTTACTGCAAAATCCCCATCAGAGGTAGTATTTACCGGTTCTCCAAACTATTCAAAATTTCCACTACCGGTTCTCCAGAACTGGTCAGAACCTGCTGAATTCCACCTCTGGTCATTGTGAAGAAAACAGTAGAAAGAATGAAGTGTAGAATATAATGGGCTCCAAAAGAAGAGGCTAGCTATAAAGCTAGCACATAGAAAGGCATCTGGCAAAATATTGGTAATAATTATTACGGTATCTCTGATGGATTATAATTACTGTTATGAGTAGAGTCTGTTTTTTCCGGATATCTGGGTTTCCTCTGAGTGATTTAACAGGAAGGAAAAAAGGCACATTATGTCAGAAAAAAAGCAAGATTTTTTTAAAAAGAAAATAATTATGGGCAACTAATCTTCAGATGACATGGATCATATCTTTAAGCCATTGTATCACAAATTTGAAAAAGAATGTGCACTTTTCATGCTAAAATACTGCACTGCCCTAACATTTGCAAAGAATGAGAGTAATTGACATTATTTTAATAGTATCAGGAAACTTCCAGAATTGGAGGCAGATAATCTGGCTGAACACTAATTTCGCCCCTAGGTGATCATTCTGGGGGAACCAGAAAGTTGCAGTTGAAACACTCTAGTGTGATTTAGTAGAATTCTTGCTAATGCTCATACACTCTGAGTAATTTACAGGATTAGTCAATGTAATTGCACACTTCTTTTCTCTGAAATAGTATACAGATTTGAGGCAGTAGAAGGTAGTGACTGTAAAAGTTTAGCAATAAGGAAGTATGTGCACATATTTGAACACATGCTCTCTCATTCTCATGCATGCACACAGACATGTACACACAGACACTCATATGCACACAAAGAAATTAGTGAAGATTCCATTACATAAATTTCTATTTCCAAAAATCTAAGCCTTTCAGGGTTTTCTTGAATTGGAAATTCAACACTATATTAAAAATATGTATTGTGAATGAGTACCAAAAACATTTTTGTTCTGCAATGCATCCTGTGGGACAAAGGCACTAAACAGCTCATAAATTAGAAACTCTTCAATGATTATTCCAACATTTGCAAAAGATGCTATGATTTGTAAGTTGTACTGGCACATAGGAAAATCGGTCAGAGAAAAGAAAGGAACATGACAATGTTTTCGATAAGATTGTATCAGAGGTGGGTTACTGCCGGTTCACTCAGGATTGTGCTTCGAGCATGTGTGCAAAGCGCGCAAGCGAGCGCACACTCGGCAGTCAAAAACTAGCTTCTGCGCATGCACAAGAAGCAAAATCCTAGATGGCGGTGGCCACGGAGCCACCGACAGAACCGGCTCCATGACGTCACCACGAAGTTACTACCTACTCTATAGAACCAGATAGAACCGGTAGGAACCCACCTCTGGACTGTATTCAAGGCAAGTGGAATCTCAAGGTGATTAAGGAAAAGGTTTGCAGGAGGGTCTGTCTGCTGGTTTTTGCATATCCAAGATGTTTCCAAAGAAATATTGCCATTTCTTTGTTGAACGTAGCAAAATTGAAATACTGCACATTGTAGCACACATATTACCTAATCTTGTGTTTAATTGCACACACACTCTAAGAGCTGCCTTTGGAAATAATTAAATAATGTTTCCTGTGCTTAAGGAATTTCACTGACCATAAATTCATTTACTTGCTGAATTTAAAATACTGATTATTTGGAAAATGATAAAAATAAGCTTCTAGCGATCTTAGAAATCCAGTGTTTTGCTCCACTTCCTAATTGTATCTGTCTGGCCTCCTATAGTTTGCCCCATCTTAAACTTTATTATGCTATTTTCATACTGTTTCTCCTTGATCAAAGGTTTTCTCTGCCAAAGTCCGAGTTGAACCAGGGTGCCTAATTGATTGCCCATAATTCCTGATATTTAATCCTAATGTCCTGCTAGCAGCAAGTAACCTGTGACCATCAAAAGTAGATATGTAATTTTCCTGAACAGACTGCATGTATTAATAAGAAAGTTCAGTCATGGTTCCTCATTAATAAATTGGGAATAATGCCAAGACCTTCCAGAAGTTTTGCATGGGCAAACACAATAATTCTTTCTTATAGTGAGAGCTAAAATACTGTACCTCTTGATTAGCTGTGGTCCCAGTCCTATTTGTTGAGACAGAATTAGCAGTTGGTGAGTGTTTAAAGAGCTTTTATTTTTGTGTGTTTACTAACTAGCTATATTTGGATATAATCCATGGTTCATGTTGCAAATTGCCAGCATGGCTATATCTATAACAGAGGAAATTATTGAGTTAAACAACACAATAGCATTTGAGTTCAAAGTAAACAGACTGAGAGGAGCTTATATTGATTTATGCATTGTCACATGATAGGTTAAAAATGGCTTGTTTTGAACATACAGGTAGAGTCAGTACATGGGCTTAAATTGCCCATCACTATATAAGATTTGGGCACAGAGTTAGTTCAAATTAAATATGACATTTGTGGGAAGTAGCTCATAGCTGATAATTTACTCAAAATTTTATGCACAACACATGGTGCCATATGTCTTTGCCATCGCAATTACATTCTGTCTTATTCATATCTTATTTTATATAGATCAGTAATCAGTGAGTTTTTTCATGTTTTTCAAAGAAGGTGAAAAGAGCTACAGGATCTCCTATATTAGATTTAATACGTACTAACAGGGAGTAAGTTAAAGAAGTGTAAGTGGTAGGGACCTTTGGAGAGAGGGGCCATGTAATCTTAGAACTCACCATATCGAAGATAGGAAAACTAAAGATAGTTAGGGGGGAAAGGAAGGTGTTTGATAAAACTGGTGTGGATGTACCAAGATCCTTCTGATGAACTGAGAAACAAAAAGGACAATTTAAAAAAAGTATATGACATTTTTATATAACAAGAGGAAACGTAAAGAGGCAGAATTTGCATGGATGGGATCAAAAGCGCTCAGGATCATCAGGGGTTGAGGCTTGCGATGAATGCCAAGAATAACAAAAAAGGATTCTTTGGGTATGTCTAGATCTAGAACAAGAAGAAAGTTGAAGAAAAAGTTGGACAACTAGTTGGAGAAGGCAAATGGGTACAGGCAATAGGGAGAAAGTTGAATTGCTTAATTCCTACCTTGCCCCAGTCTTTTCACAAAAGGAAAAAGTTTGACTGTCAGAAGTAACACTGGGTGGAAGGGAAGAGAAAGGCAGACATAAACAGTGAGGAATTGGTGAGAGAACACTTGGTAGCTTTGACCAGATGGATTACATCCCAGGGTGTAAAAGGAACTGGCCATGTCACATGAGACCCAGCAATTGAAATCTTTGAGAAGCTCAAAGCTGAGGCTATGTGCCAAAGGACTAAAGAAGAGCCAAGGTTTTCACAATATTTGTGAAATATTTGTAGACCCAGAAAACTACAGACAACTGTCAGCTTGGGATCTGGGAAAATCTTAGAAAAACATAATTAATCACTATATTTGCAAGCATTTAGAAACAAACAGGATGAGTATCAAAAGGCAGCATGGATTCATTATAAAAAGGTCAAGCCAGATAAATCTTATTGCAAAATTGAAAATATGACTAAATGAGTGCACCAAGGTAATGCTGTGTATTGTACAGACAATCCTGGGGTTCTGATGGAAACTAGGACCAGAATTTTTGCCATAGCTAAGCAATGTGGTTGTAAAACTCAATGTCACATGGCTGTATCACTTAGCAATGGTCATGCAGACAGTCCTGGTTGCCATTGTATCCCCAAGATGGGCTTGACACTAAGCAGGAAGTGATAAGGTCTCCACTAAACAGTTCAAGGATGCCACACATGGGTAGAGTGTGTTGTGAGAGGCCCTGTGCAAGCTACACATGAGTTGGGAGAAGAGGTGGTGCACTGCTGCTTGAGTGCAAGGGAGGGAGACCATGGCTATGTGCAAACAGAATCTGAGAGAAAGAAGGCATATGGCAGGTGAGTTCAGGGATTTCAAGAGAAGAAAGGAGCAGCACGGTATGCAGGAAGGATGGAGGAAGATTTATCAGAGCACCTTTAGCTATCCCACTGAATTTGTAGGACGCCAACTGGGAAAGTTGCAAATGGTGACTGTGTGACTGAGGTGGTTCCTACTGGTTCTATCCGGTTCTATAGAGTAGGTAGTAACTCCACGTTCCCTCTATGTCTCTGTGGGTGCCGCCATTTTGGATTTTGCTTCTGCGCATGCGCAGAACCTATTTTTTGATTGCTACCCGCGCTCAAAGTGCGACCCTGAGAGAACCGACAGTAAGAAAATTCAGAACCCATTTCTGCTGTGTGACCATAGGGAGCGTCAACCAGTGTGAGCTGGTTGCCAAGCATCCAAATTGAGGTGCAACAACTGGAATTTTAAGGAAAGGTCATACGTTTTGCTCATTCAGCAGTGTCAAAATTTTGAATGGACACCAAATAGTCAATAACTAAGGACTGTCTGTAGTGTTCTTAGTTATTTGATAAAGTAGACAAACTTCTTGATAAATTGCAAAATTTGGAGTGATCCCTCGACCAGGTGGATTCATACTTGGCTGAACAACCATAACCAATGTGAGGTCCTTAATGGATCTATGTCCACATGGAGGGAGGTATGCAGTGGGATATTACAGGGCTTGTCCTGAGCTCAGTTCTTTTCAACATCTTCATAAATGATTTAGTTGAGGGAATAAAAGGGATGCTCATAAAATATGCAAAATTTCCCAACACTCCAGAAGATAGGATCAAGATTCAAAAGGATTTGAACAAAATGTTGTTCAGTCATAAAAACATTAAGGTGCTGCAGTTAGGCAGGAAAAAACAACTGTGCAGCAGTCACACCTATAAGAAGGAAGTGGGACCTTGGTAGACCACATATCAACCAGAAAGCAGCAGTGTACTGCAGCTACTAAAAGAGCCAATTCAGCCGTGGCTACTTCAACAGAGGTATAATGTTAAAAACATGGGAAGTGTAGTATGTGTTATGCAGCCCTGCTCAGATCACATCTGGAATGCTGTGTCCAGTTGTAGCGTGATAATACATAATGGATGCTGAGGAACTGAAATGAGTGCAGACAAGAACATGGGGGGAGCTTTATAGTGAGAGATCCAATTTGAAAATGAAGAATTTTCTGACTATGAGAATTATTAACCAGTGGAAAGCTTGCCTCCAGAAGCTGTTGATGTTTCATTCAAAATTGGATAGCCATTTGTCTAGGAGGATTTCTGGACCAGGTAATGGGGGGATTAGAAGACTTCCAAAGTCATTTCCAACTCTATGATTCTACTGGTATGTCCCTTTTTATGGCTTGTGACCTGCATTGTATAAGCAAACCAACTTTTTTTTTTTTTTTTTGCATTAGGACTAAAACAGAGAGTAGAAAATTCTGTATCGGAATATGTTTTTTTAAATTATTTATTTATTTATTTATTTCATCAAGCATGTATTAGATAACAGATATAAGTATAACAGATATAAGTATA